>QARZ01040645.1:0-43357 GCA_013407115.1 Glycine latifolia
GTTTTCCAGAAATAGCTAAGAACAAAGTAATCGATTAATATGCCTAAGTAATCGGTTAAATAGTGTAAAACAGTATTTTTCCAAAAACCTTTGTTTCAATTTAAGCATTTAATCAAATTATCAAAACCTTGTTAATTCTATGACTCTAATTGAAAATCTAAATGAATGATATGAATGCAATGCACTTGGATCACCAGAGATGCTTTTTCATTTACAATTAATTACAATTTATTCTTCAAGTCTTCAAGGCATGTTGAAAGCTCAAAACCAAGCTTGATCTCTTGTCCATTCTTCAAGTGCTTTCTTTGAAACCAACAATTAGTTATTGGACTTTATCAAGACTATGAATTAAATTGGGTTAGAGTTGGACTTCAAGCCCACATGAATCATGCGCTCTATTTGGGGCATTAGTAGTGAAATTGGTTTCTCCACTAATGGGCTGAAATGTGTTGATAGGCCCGATAGGCCTTGGGCCATGAATCCTAGCAAGTCAAGGAGTTGACTTGACCAAAATAAGTTTTGGGCAAATTCAAAATTTGAATTTGAATTTTGAATTCGAATTCAAATTCAAATTACGAACTGGGATAAGATTGAATTTTTATTTGAGTTTAAATTTGAAATTTGAAATTTGAATTTGAATTTTAAATTCTATGAGGTTAGGTTGTTGAGGATAATTCACATTATCTAGATGACTTATTCAATAAAGATTGAATGAAGATTCTCTCATCAACATTGGTTGTTGAGAATAATTCATATTATTTAAATGAATTATCCAATAAAGATTGGATGAAGATTCTCTGAACAACATTATCATTTGAATTCTGAATTCAAATAAGTTATTGTTGTAGCAAACTTTGGAGGGATGAAGGAAAGAGAATGACATTTTTTTAAGAGAATCTTGCTAGATTTTTTTAAAAAAAATTCCCAACAACTTGGGCTGATTTGGAGTGAGAGGATAATGCAATGCAACAACCTCATCTCACCTTAAATAGGCGCCTATATGGGGAGGATTTACAAGAAGAAAATTTCACCCCTCCTCTCTTGGTTCTGAATCAAGTTCTAGCTTTTCCTCTCCCTCATCTTCTCTCCTCTTTTGCTACACCTTCACCTGACCTCAAGCCACCATCATAGTCTTGGGAAAAGAAACCAAATACTTGAAAGCCTCACACCTTGCATACGCCTAACAAGCCACCAAGGAGAAGGAGGAATCAAGGAGAAGAAGTTCTCACTTGCAAGGAGATAACCGTGTGGATCACCATTGGAGGGCATCATCTTCTTTGAGCCTTCAAGTGATAAAGTTATTTCTAAAACCCCAACGTGTTTCAATGAGTAATTCCTAAGCACACACACATAAGGTGCATAAATGGTCTATGTTTCCGCATCAAAAATTTCATTTTTACCCTCATGTGAGCACACTGCGATTGGACCAAGGTGTTGTGTTTTTTTAACTTTCAGGATGAAAAACATAATCTTTTGGTAAAAGATGAAGATGTAAGTGAAAGGTGGATGTACTATTTTAAACAAACTTTTTAATATGGATGGCAAAAAAAAGTGAGGTGGATTTGGAGGATATTTCTAATGATCTGAATAGAAGATTTGTGCGTAGAATTAAGACACATGAAGTTAAGGAGGCTTTAAAGAGGATGAACAATAATAAAGCTTTGGGACTCAATGACGTCCCTATTGAAGTGTGGAGAGGCTTGGGAGATGTGGCAATAAAATGGTTGACCAATCTTTTCAATAAGATTCTTCAAACAAATGAGATGCCTGATGTGTGGAGGAAAAGTATGCTTGTGCCTATTTACAAAAACAAGGGAGATATCCAGAATTGTGCTAACTATAGAGGCATCAAGCTTATAAGCCATACTATGAAGTTGTACGAGAGAGTTATTGAACATCACCTAAAGAGGGATACCAAAATTTTCGTAAATCAATTTGGATTTTTGCCAGAAAGATGTACCATGGAAGCTATTTTCTTGATGTGACAATTAATGGAAAGGTATCGGGAAAAGAAGAAAGACTTATATATGGTGTTCATAGATATTGAGCAAGCATACGATAGGGTCCCAAGTCTTATGGTGGACTCTTAAGAAGAAATATATAGCATTAAAGTATGTTAATGCAATCAAGGATATGTATGATGGGGCTACTACATGTGTGAAAGCTTATAATGGAACATCAAGGTATTTCCCTATCATGGTAGGTGTTTACCAAGGTTTAGGTCTTAGTCATTATCTTTTTGCCTTAGTGATGGATGAACTAACGAAAGATATTCAAGAGGAAGTGTCATGGTGTATGTTTTTTGTAGATGATATCGTGCTTATTGATGAGACCAAAGATGGTGTTAATAGAAAACTAGAATTGTGGAGGAACACTTTGGAGTCTAAAGTATTCACGATAAGAAAGAGCAAGACGGAGTATATAAAGTGTGATTTTTCTCGGGGAAGAGATGGTGGTCAAGGCACAATGCATCTACTTGGCCAAGAGGTACCCAAGAAAGATGTTTTTAGATACTTGGGATCAATTTTGCAAAAAGGTGGTGAGATTGATGAAGATGTAAATTATAGAATTAGAGCAGGGTAGATGAAATGGCGGAGTGCATCTGGGTTTTTGTGTGACAACAAAATTCCCCTTAAGCTAAAAGGAAAATTCTATAGAACAGTTGTAAAACCGGCAATGTTATAAGGAGCGGAATGCTAGCCAGCACATAGGCAACATGAGCACAAAATAGGGGTAGCAGAAATAAGGATGTTAAGGTGGATGTGTGGTTATACGAAGATGCATAAGATAAGAAATTATGATATTTGACGAAAGGTAGCAATAGTTGTAGTGTGTGAAAAGATGAGGGAGCATGGAATTGAGATGGTTGGACACGTTATGAGACAACCACTGGATGCTCCCGTTAGAGCAAAAGTTTATTACAAAGAGCTTGACACAAAGAGAGGTAGAGATCGACCGAAACTCACCTGGGAAAAGGTTAAAAAAGACCTAATAGAGTGAGATTTAAATTGGCAGACGGTGTGTCTTAAGACGAAGTAGATAAAAGCTATAAGCTTGGTGGATGGTTAAACCCATTAGTATGTCTATGTTTCAGTCGTTTCTTTTTTTTTAGTTATTTTCCTCCTCATTTCTCCCCTTCTTCTTTCACCCTTCTTTTATTTTAGATTATTTTTCCTTTATTTTGTCTTTTTTTCCCCTTTTTCTTCCCATCTCCCTTTCTCTTTCTTTGTCTTATTTCCAATCTATCATTGTATTCATCTACCACCGACCCCAATTAACTTGGATTAAAGATACTATTGATGTTGATGTGTTTATATGTAAATAGCATTATTTATGTGTTTTCTACTTTTCTTTTATCATGCACTCAATCTTAGCTTATAATTGCAAGACTTATGGCATGTTTGATAAAGTTTATTATCTGAATTAATCACTTTTTTTAAAAAATTCGCACAAAATTGACAAATACAAGCCATTATTTTTCAAAATAAATTAAGCCAAACATTCAAGTATAATACTACCTCCAGTCTTGTTTATAAGACCAGAGGTAGTAACAAGTAACAATTTGGTTTTCAAATTTCAATGTTGTCCAGTATCTACATGTTTCATGCTTTATGCTTGGATCATCACAAAAGCCTCGTAGAAATAAATTCTGCAATTGCCATGCTTGATGTTAAACCAGGTGACTCGATTCCAAAAAGATTAATAAGACCAGGTACTCCATGAATGTCCTCTCCCTGCATAAATGAAACAAAAGTAAGACCAAATATGCTAATGTACAGTTAAAATGTAGAAAATCCAACCACAACTACCACTTACACTAGAACCTTATGAATTATTTTTTTTTTAAAGGAATAATGATGGCATGTGTAAATTTGGGGCATTACTAACAAAACTTCACTGTATACTAATAGTATGCACAGACCACTCAATCATTCACTCATAAGACATGTAATGATAAAACAACTGGTAGTCCAATAGATGAGCATGATTAAGATGAACATGATTAACAAATTCCAAAATTATTACTGCCTTATTCCCTCCTTATTTACTTGTTACATAAAAGTAAAGTTATATACAAGGTACTGATTGGAATGCTAGCCTGCTAGGTAAGAAGAGTTTCTGTTGCTTTTTTTCCCAGTTCTGTTCACAAATAAAAAAGTTAAATTAGTTTTTTTGTCCTCTAATTTATTTTTAGATTCAATTTGGTACTCTAATTTTTTTTAGAATCCATTTGGTCTTTTAATTTTTAAAATCGATTGAATTTAGTCCTACTATCTAAATTAGGTTAACGGTGATAAGAAATCACACTTTCTGGCAGTTTAAAACCGTCATTAAGTGGTTTTAAACTATCACAAAACATACATTTCCTAACACCGTCAATTTAATTTAGATGGCAAAACCAAATTGAACGATTTTAAAAATTAGAGGACCAAATTGAACCTAAATAATAAATTAGAGGGAAAAAACTAATTTAACCAATAAAAAATTGCTGGACTGGACACTGTTGCAAATTTTTATAAAATTACATTTGAAGTTTGAACCAGGAGAGTTATGTTAAAGTTCCTGAAATAAATGTGTTATAGACATTGTTGAGGTGGAGGTGCCTCTCTAAGAAGAATGAAAGGCCCCTGCCCACCCCCCACGCAAAAAAATAAAAATAAAAATAAAACAAGAGTAGCATCAAATTGGTGACATTATAGTTCCAAACAGAACTGTTACTAAAGTCAATTTATCTAGACAGAATCCAATAAGGATATAATGTGAATGTGACTGATCAGAAATATTTTTTTGTATGTCCTTAATCAGATAGTCAAAATGATGTGTAAAAGATAGTTGTAGGATAAGAATGACAATCTATTTCATTTATGATAAAAATGTAGCAAATGAACTTTTCCGGATAAATATTTAACATGAGGTGGCATAGACCAATGGGCTAATTTGGATTTTGGAGTTTACAAAATCAGTAAGTCAAAATGAGGGAACTGTTACAAAAAATTTATGGACTAAATGTAACATTGAATCTAACATGTTACACAATACTGTTTCTCTAATCAAATTAATGGACTCGGTACAGATTGTCAACAGAAAAGTTGGCCAACAGTAAGTAAGTGTTAGAAATAACCTGTATGACAAAATCAGAAGGCGGCTGCAAGGGTCCTGAAAGTTTAGGTCGGATCCCTGAATATCCAGGTTCCAGAGAACCATCCTTCAGATTTGGGTAGTACTTTCTTATCTCTGGATAAAAATGCTCAGCTCGATTTGCATTTACTGAATAGTCATACCTAGGATCCATGGTTACAAAAATCAATTCTGTAATCAGAACACAGGTTTTTTTTTTCAAGGGCATACATGGAAAATGCACCACGATAGAAAAGGGAAAACATGAACAGAAGTTCTGCAGCGGCAAAACTTTATTACTATTAGTCAGCTATCCAAATTGTGTGCTAAAGATCATATGAGGATGTAAAATAGCTCCAGTGAGGGCAAAATTTCTGTTTATCCACTTAAATTTTAAGATAAATTAAAAGTATAACAATCTTAAACTCAAAAAGAAATAAATCATAACACACAATAAGTATAAACATAATTCAAGGGGCGTCCAGAACCATTAGATACACTAACAGACACAAACAAGTAACTGCAGAATAAATCCAAGCTGTAGACTAGTTTGATCAATAGGATAAGAGTCACCAGATAATGCCTATTCTAAGTAGATAGCATAATAAACCCTTCCACATGGTAAGACTCTGTAAGAAACTACAAAATGATTTCATTTCACATGCGACTAGCTAACAAAAAGAACAAGATCTTATGACCCTAATCTGTTAGTTAGTTAAAGCATGTAGCAGAGTTGTTCAAGTACTAGGTAAAACGTTATTGCAATAGTGGTATGGAGAAAAGAGCTCCAGGTGTCAATGATCTATTGGGCATGTTTAACAGAAACTAAAAATAATAGTAAGATATGCAATAGAACCAGACACAAACAAGTAACAGCAGAATAAATCCAAGCTTATAGATCATGGAATTGATTCAATTGAACAATTACACACACGAGAAAATGTCGCTATGGGTCTAAAGTAGGTAGTAAGACGTGCAATAGAACTAGATACTAAAATATATCAAAAGCATCAAATGACTGGGTATTAGGAAGTACTTATTCTGAAAGCTTGAGATATCATCAACACTGTCAATCCATTCAACATTTGGGCCAAACTTGACCTGACCATTCAAGTCTATAGTAACATGCACTCCAATGCCACCATCCTCTGGTATAGGATATATCAAACGTTTGAAAGGAGAGCTTTTAGTATTAGATAATGTGAAGTAGCAACCACGTGCATAGTAAGCAGGAGGAACAACTCCACTTTTTGGGCCATTAAATCTCTTTGCAAGGACAGGGGAACTTAGGCCTGTAGAGTTCACAACAAGTTTAGGAATTAGTAGTAGTTCTGGTTGCAAAATTGATGTCCCTTTCCATTCTGTAAGACGGTTGGTTTCTGTCACATGAAGACATATCTCACTTCCTTCGAGATGGCCACCAATGACTGTCGAATTGTATGTGAAGGTTGTTCGATGATTTTCAGCTTCCCCCTGGACCAACATGAGGGTTTATATTCCTGTCAATATATCATTCTAGCTCAAAAATAAAGGAAATGCGTAATTACCAAAAACTGATTGCAGAATAGATAGATTCAAAATGAATTTGAATGTGTTAATCCATCTTTAAAACATTGTACCAGAAGCTAGAAATGCATACCACTAAAGAAAGCATTAAAGAATGGGAATCAACAATCCCAGTGAGAGGTGATAGTATTGCTTTCACGCATTGCAATTCAGGCTCCATTTTCATGGCCTCAACACCATCCACAATCTTCAAAGCATCAACCCCATTTTGAATCCCACAATTTAAAATATCATTTAGCTTTGGAATCTCAGAAGATCGAGTAGCCACTATAAGCTTACCAATTTGTTTATGTGGAATATCATGCTTGGAGCAATACTCATATAACATTTCTCTTCCCCTTACACAAAATATTGCCTGCAAAAAGAGACCGAATTATGGTCTACAAAAAAGGGGGGGAAAGCCGTAAACAGGTTTTGGTTAGTTGCCAGGAAAAAGAGTCCACAAAAATAAATTCCCAAGTATAAGATATGATGTAAACAATATGTTTTAGTCATTATAAACATAGAAAACTATCCATTACTTTCACTTTATATTGCATAAAGAATAGCCTAAAGCCTAAACCTAGGTAACCAACTCAATGCAACAGTTCACTTTTGACTATTAAAAAGCAAGCTAGGAATACAAATCATGTTTGTTACTACCATATAACTTCAACTTTATTCAGTACAAGTAGAGCATAATGATTCATTAAATGTTTAAACTTTTCACTCAAGTGTCAGAATGTTTAACTAATGAATTCACGGGAAGTTTAAATGCAAAAATGCAATCTCTTTATACAGTGCCTCCTTCCTAATTTATCAATTTAAATGATCTAGCCTTGTGGGTCAATCAATGACTCAATCACTTAAGTCTCCAATACCCAGTATGATATTTTCACCTACTAATACTTAACCAGAATCACAACAAGGTTTTAAAAGACGGTCTACAACCGCAATTTCAGCTGCAACATTAAGGTTTTCGTAAGTCTCCAGTTGTCTGCAATTTGTCTACAACTTTCCACAATATCAATGTTACTTATACGTGCAAGTCTCTAATTTCATAATACATTCAGCTGCATTTGTCGGCAATATTCCATAATATCAACGATTGCAGCGAAACCCAACTGTGACCACAACTTAAAGCCTTGAATCACAGCATAAACATGGCAACTTTATTTTGTGGGGTTACATAAAAATGATAACTTTGATTGTAAGGGAGAGGAACACACCAACCTTGAAAGAGTTGCGAGGGTAATAGATTCCAGCATGAATAACCTCACTGTTTCGAGAACTGGTTCTTGTTCCAAAGGTGGGGGCTGATTCCACGACCAACACTTCCCTGCCCTTGAGTGCTAGGGCTCTTGCCACTGCGATGCCAACCACACCAGCCCCTATCACCACACACTCCACTCTCTCCTTTGGAACACTGTTCCAGGTTGTCCTATTATCATTACTTTGAATGGTGATGCTCATGCTCCTGACCCATTTGCCAAATAAGTGCTTCTTCCATTTCGTATGAACATCACCCCTTCTTCTTGATGCTGAAATGCATCTTTCCCACTTTTGAATTGTTTGCTTCAGCATTTCTCCCTTTCTTCCGACTTGAGTTGTGTCAACTCTGCTTGTTTTGTTTGTTGGAAGAGAGAGGATTATAAGTCCAGGATGAAATTATGGATCAATTCACCATTCAAGGATTTGTTGGGAGAAAGTACTATACTGGTATCTAAATATTTATTTATATTAAGTGTTTTTTATTTTAATCAAATAATTTTTATTTTATTTTTTAATATTTCTTTCTAAATTATTTCGGTTTAAAAAATTAATTCATTTTATTTATTTATTTATTTTAAGAAGCAAATTCTATTTCCTTATTAAAAAATACTTGTTTTAAAGTTTTTATTTTAAAATTTAAATAACCTCAACCATTGTATTATAGTATTTTAGATACGTAAATGATAATGTATACATTCTAACTTTCAATTAAACTGCCTTATAAAATAAACTTTGCAAATAAAGGGTCTAAGATTCAAAATACACTATTTTATTAATATATAAAATTGAATGATAGTCCTATTTTTATATTTGGCGCACTACTAAAACATAAACTATGAAAATAATCGGTCTAAGAAAAAATAATATAATAATATTATATTATTACACTAATTTATTATGAATTAATTAATTTGTAAAAAGTAAAAAATATTTGCTCATTTATTTTCTATTTTTATTTTTCTCTTGAACATACTTTGAATAACTGAATTGTAGAACAATTTTGTTAATATGATTACTGATGTGCTGTTATGTGCTGTTAGCATATATAGTTTTTAGGTTAATTTTATTAGAAAAGTAGGAAGAATATAGTAAATAAATGCTAGAATAAGTATAAAATTCATTATTTGTATGTTTATCATTGATTTTATGCTATTTTGATGTTTAGGACCAAGAAAAGCAAGAAAAGAAACAAAATAAAGAGTCAACTGAATTTGAGATCTCGCGCTAACCGCGCCAGGACCACGCTAATCGCGCCAGAATTACTAGAGGTTCACGCTAGTCGCGCCAATCTCGCGCTAGTCGCGCCAGCAACACTGGAGGCTCGTGCCAGTCACACGGATGTCACAGGATTTCTAAATTAGCTTAAAGATAACATAAGAGTGATGGGTTTTTGGGGTTTTATGACCTAGGTATAAATAGAACATTAGTAGGATGCATTAGGCATCAATAGATAGTTTAGAACAGAGGAAAAGAGGAAAGAACAAAGGAAGAAAGCATCAAGATTAAGGAGTAAGAGGAACAAGAAGGAGGCAAGATTGAAGGGTTGGTGGCTCTTCATACGTTAGTTTCTTTCTTCTCTTCCTTCTCTACATTGTATTAGGCCAGACATACTTATGTCTGGCTAGTTCCTTTGTAATTATTGTTTAGCCAAGAGCCAATGTGAACTCTGTATTTATTGAATTGATTTTAATAAAGTTTCTTATAAATGTTTTACTCTACTTTATTCTTCCCTTATTATATCTAATTAGAATTGATCAATATATTAGATTACTTAGAGCTATAATTCACAATAGGAATATTGAGGTTTTAGTTTCTGAAAGCAGTAGAGTGACAGTTGCGATATTACCTAGGGATAGGGATAGAGAACTGCAGATTTATTATTATGCTAGCTTCAAGCTTAATCTAAAGGGAACTACTAAGGAATTAGGGTTCTTAAATTAGGTTGAAGGGTTAAATGACCGAGGAATCAGGGTTTAACTATATCAGTACAACATACTACCTGAACAATTATACTAAATGAAGTTAATTATCAATTCAATTAAATAAGAGGGAACAGAGGTGATTGTACTTAACCATAATTATTCTTAATTCTTACGTAACATTCAATTTACATTGTTTTTAGCGTTTTCTAATTTAATACAATTAAACCCAACCACAACCAAATTCTCTCAACATTATTATTCCTTTTCCAATATTAAGAATCATAAATTACAATTAATTTTAGTGCCTCAATCCTCGTGGAAACGATATTCTACTTATCATTTTATTACTTGAACGAGCGGTGCACTTGCCGTGTCGCAACAATTACTTATTTTTGCTTTAGATAAATTCCAATCTTATTTGCTTTGCTCCCATATCAGTGTCTTTACCGATCATGCAGCTTTGAAGTACCTGTTGAAGAAGCCTGATGCTAAACCTAGATTGATTAGGTGAATGCTTTTTCTTTAGGAGTTTGATATTGAGATTAAGGACAGGAGTGGTGCGGAAAACTTAGTTGCTGATCATTTGAGCAGAATTGAGGGACCTGTTGAAGCCTTTCCTATTAAGGATAATTTCCCTGATGAGCATTTGATGCACTTGCATTCATCACATATCACCCATTGGTTTGCTGACATTGTGAATTTCATTGTTGCATCTGTTGTTCCACCTCATACATCTAGGTCTCAAATAGATAAACTTAAGAGTGATGCTAAATTTTATGTGTGGGATGATCCTTATTTGTAGAGGTTTGGTAGTTATCAAGTGATCCACAGGTGTGTGCCAGATCAAGAGATTCCGTCTATTCTTCAGTTTTGTCATGGCACACCTACTGGCGATCATTTTGGTCCTCAGCAGACCGCTAGGAGGGTATTGGACTGTGGGTTCTATTGGCCCACTTTGTTTAGAGATGCTCATCACTTTACTACCACTTGTGAGCAGTGTCAGAGAGCAGGAGGAACCATTACACGTAGACATGAGATGCCTCAGCAACCCATTATTTTTTGTGAGATTTTTATGTGTGGGGTATTGATTTTATGTGTCCATTTCCTGTTTCTCGTGGTTTTTTATATATTCTGCTTGTTGTTGATTATGTTTCTATATGGGTTGAAGCTAAGACCACTAGAACTAATTATTCTAAAGTTGTTGTGGATTTTGTGAGATCCAACATTTTTTGCAGGTTTGGTGTGCCTAAAGTCATTATTAGTGACCAAGGGAGCCATTTCTGTAACAGATCATTGACATCCTTGCTTCAGAAGTATGGGGTTGTGCATAGAGTTGTCACAGCTTATCATCCCCAAACTAATGGGCAAGCGGAGGTTTTTAACAGAGAGATAAAGCAAGTGTTATAGAAGGTAGTGCAACTCAACAGGAAGGATTGGAGTAAGCTACTTGAAGATGCTTTATGGGCTCACAGGACCGCTTATCGAACACCTTTAGGAATGTCTCCCTATAGGGTGATTTTTGGTAAGTCATGCCACCTTTCAATGGAGATTGAGCACCATGCTTATTGGGTAGTGAAGAGTTGTAACATGGCATTTGATAAAGCGGGTATGGAAAGGAAGCTTCAATTGCAAGAACTTGAAGAGATCCACTTAGAAACCTATGAGAACTCCAAGATTTATAAGGAGAAAGTGAAGAGATTTCGTGACTCTAGGATTCTTAGGAAGGAGTTCCATATTGGCCAAAAAGTGTTATTGTTTAACTCTCGCCTCAAGCTTATTTCTGGTAAACTTCGATCTAGATGGGATGGACCTTTTGTTATTACTAAGGTTTTTCCCCATGGTGCAGTTGAGATTAAGAATGAAGTTACCGGCAAGGTCTTCAAAGTGAATGGTCACCAACTCAAGTTATTTCATGAGAGCCCTCAAGTGGAGGAGGAGCTTGTGGCGGACATCTCTTTGGTCTTGCTAATTCTATGGGATGATGTGCCTTGAATGACATTTGGGGAGTTCTCTTTTCCCTTCTTTTATTTGTTGTCTCTTTGTTTGCATCTTATTGCGTGCTTACATTGAGGACAATGTGCATTTCAAGTGTAGGGTTAAGGATTACAAAATTTGTTTTCTGTTTATCTATTTTTGTTTGTTGGTTTTAAATTCTCTGATTTAATTTTTGAGTCTGTTTTCTGTTTATCTGTCTGTGTTCTGTTTTCTGTTTCTATTTGTTTTTGTTACTGTTTCCATTATTGTTTTGCTGTATTTGTTTTGTTCTGTCTGGTTGTTAGTCTGTTTTTACATTCAGAAAATAAAAACTAGAATTTAGGCACTTTTTCATGTTTTTTAGAGGATTTCTAACTTGTATAATTTGTGAGAAATGTACTAATTTTTGTTGGAATGAAAGGTTTCATGCTTGATGTGAATCATTGTGGCAATTGTTGAAGTGATAAGAGCAGCTCCAATGGGAGATGCTTACTGCGTTTCTTAAGCTAAGCACCCGTATCTTGGGGTTTCGTCCGCGTTGGAGCACAGTGGCGTTGCGGAACGCATTTCTTCAGCGGAGCTTGGGTTCCTTATATAAGGAACCTTTTCTTCCCAACTGTTTCACCCCTATTGCTGTTATTCCCAACCGTTTCGTCCCAAATTGATGACTCAAAACAGGAAGATGAAGAACAATTGCAAAAAAAAATGAAATCAATACTCACCGTGAAGAGGAGAGAAATGACCCCGACCCCGACGGCGATGGCGACAATGATTATGACCATCCCGAAGGCGATGGCGACCCCAACCCTGACCCTGACCCCGACGACGACCCTGACCCTGTTCGCGTTCTCGTAACCTTTGGAGTGGGTGGAGACAAAGGCAACGCATGTGAGAAGAGCGTAGAGGCTGAGGATGAGGCTTGAAGGGAGAGAGCAGAGAAGGTGAAGGAAGGGAGCAGAGCTGCACTGGGTCAAGGGAGGGCGCAGAGAAGTGGAGAAGATGAAACAAGGGAGAGGAACGCGTGGAGCTTGGGAATGTTCTGGATTTTGGACGCCTGAAAATTAAATGAAGAGCTCAGTAAATGAATAAGCAAAAAGAGCCGTTGGATACACAAAGGAAAACGAAGAAAGTCGTTGGATGCACAAAGGAAAATGAAAAGAGTATAAAAGAAGCCATTAACAAATAAATGCTTAGAAGAAAAAAAAAAAATAAATGCAAAGTAAAAAAAAAAAGCTGTTAAAATGTAAAAAATATATTGTGCATAGCAAATAACAAATATATTGTGTTTAAAAATGTAAAATGTAAAAAAAAGAGCTGTTAAAAATAACAAATAAATGCAAAGCAAATAACAAATATATTGTGTTTAATTATTTATTATTATGTAAAATTTTGTTTTATATTGATACGCATTTTTTTTTTTTATTTTAATTTATATTTATGAAAATTGAAAAAATGTTAAGTTTTATTAAAAAAATATAAATACGTGGATTTTTTGAGTTCCTTATGATTTCTTGCATTGGAGCAAAATATTAAGTGGGTTCCTTAAGAGTGACATGGCGCTATGGGGACCACAAAAAGTATTGCGAGGGCAACAAAAAATTGGTTAAGAAACCCAAATGGGTTTCTCCCATTGGAGATGCTCTAAGTAGGCTTGAGAAATAGAATTTAAGATGGATCATGTGTGATAGAATTATGCCTTGTGAGTTTTTGGGCCTTTGTGGATGAATCACATTATTTCATTCATGTTCTTTCATGTGTGATTTCACCCTTGTGCTAGATTACTCTATGTTTTGTCTTGCCTCTTTTGACATTCCTTGTTACACATGCTTTGATTGAGATGATTTAGGCCTTCTTTCTTTTATCCACTAGCCAAATAAACTATCCTTGCATTGATATCCATTGCTACCATTTTTTGAGCCTTTAACCTTTTCTTTCTTGTGTACCTCATTATAAAAAAAGAAAAAAAATATGGAAAACCAAGTTATCCTAACTTTAGGGAGAAAATGGGCCTTAGAATTATTTTGGGAGTGGGTTTCAAACAAGTGTGGGGTATCTTTATTTTGTTTTGATTTGGAAAGAAAAGAAAAGAAAAGAAAGAGTTTACAAAGAAAAAGTTTAAAGAAGAAAAAAAAATGCATAAACAAGGAAAAAGAAAAGCAAAGAAAAAGAAAAAGGAAAAGAAAATGCAATAAAAGTTGTTGTGATTCATTTTCATCCTTATAAGTTCTTTGTTTCTACCCCTCTTTATACTTGTTGGCTTACTTTCCATTGCCCTTCTTTTCTCTTAGTTTTAACCTAAATATCCTTTTCTTATTCATCCTTTACCCAAGCCATACATTACAAGCCTATAAAGTCCATTTGATCTTTTGATGCATGTGTATTTCAAGTTGAATGAATTAGAGTCTTGTCAAAATTTGGATGTGCTAGTTACATGTGGTGTTTGAGTGTAAACATAAACCCATACACATTAGAAGAGATTGAGTGTTGCTCTTTGAGAGAGATTTATATCACCTTGGTTCATTCTTAATTTTAACTTGACTACTTTTGCACTTTGCACTTGTGATCATCTGTTCATGGATTGTTTGAAACCTTAATTATTCTTCCATTTTTCATCTTTCTCACTTTTGTGCATTGTTAGGATCCATTAAAAAATGTTTGTGCCTTGTTCTTACCTTTCTTTTAGTTTGTGGTTTACTTTAATTTGAATTTTTCTCTTAGTCTTTCTTTTAGTTTTGCCCAGGAGTGCAAAAGTTTAAGTGTGGGGTATTTTGATTGAGTATTTTTAGTTTAATATTTTTCTATTCTTCTTAGCTTATTTGACTTCTCTTGGACTTTTATTTTCCCATTCTAATTCAGTTTTTGCCTTAGGCAAACAAGTGGGCTTAATTGATAATTGTTGCTTATTTTCGGAGTTTTTGCTTACTTGACCTATCTTCCTTGTGTAGGACCTAGAGAGCTCTATAGAACTCCAAATGATGCATATGAGTAGTCCCTGGAAAGATAAGGAAAAGATCTACAATTTTGTCACAGATAAGCTGAGGCCAATTCTGTCATTTTGAGGGTCATTTTAGGCTTTGAAGTCAGAACTACTGCACTTGAATTTTGGGCTGCGAAATTGGTGTAATTAGTAATTTGTTAGATTAGATGGGCTTCATTATGGCTCATCCTTTCCTACTGACTTAGTCACTATATTTTAGTGATTTTAGGTATTTGAATTGACACACTTCATTTTAGCAAAAACAAATTTTGTAGTGACTTTTAGAAGTTTTTAGAATTAAAACTTTTCATTTCTGTTCTTCCATTTTCTTGCACTCATTTCATGGGACTTTCATTGATGATGATCATGGAAGGCTAGAAAATCAATCAATCCAAGGATCCAAGCCCAAGCAAGGAGAATTTGAGTTCTGGTTTGGTATTTCAAATTCTGTGTGAATGTTCACTTTCTTCTTCAATCCTCTATTCGATTTTCATGATTATGAATGTGTTTAGGATTAAAAGTGGATTAGGTTATGGATTCATTTCCTAATTTCGAATTTTAATCATAGATTATTTGGATGATATTTCAATTAGGTTTGTGGCTTCAATTAATTTAGGGGTTAATTCGATTAAACTGCTTCTAATGAAATTGAATGAACATTCACAACAAAATCATCATCTGAGAACTATGATAATTCGTATTGCTTGGTTTGGTGAATTGGATTGATGATTTTTAATCTATTTTAGAATACCTTTGATCAATTCTGTTAGTTTCTATTTTGTTATGTTTTTCTGCAATTTTTATTCACGCATGCAAACTGTTTGATAAAAATCCCCCCATTATTTACTAGTGAATTGAAGTTGGAACCATATTGATTATGTCTCTGAATCGACCTAGGTTAATCCTGTGCTACAAAATTAGCATAGTTTAATTGTTTTGAAGCGATAGAACATCGGTTATCACTATGGCGGCTACTGCACCAATTTCTTCGGTCTGTCCTGTCGTGCCTTCTTCGTCCACCCTTGTAAAATCCTTGTCAAGTGCTGGTGTGGTGACCATTAGTACTTGACGGGAATGAGGTCTTGGCAACGTAGAAAGCAAGACCTTAACGGCTTTGTGTTACATAAAAAGCTAGATCACACGAGATCATCCAAGGTTTGATTTCAACCTGTTGAAACTTCTTGTCAATCATCTGGTGACGCTTCCTTTCACTTTGTGGAGCTTCTCCCCTAATGCTTGTGAGGAGTTAGTTTGATATTCACCTGTTGAAGGTTTTGCCAACCAGTCTAGTGGTATCTCCCGTTGTCTTGTGGAACCTGGACCTTTAACTATGTTAGTTCCAAAGAAATGGGCTTACCAAGGGTGTACCTTGGGTTTTTGTAGGAATGCTTACCAAGGGTGGACCTAAGGTTTCTTGTATTCCAACAAAGAAAAAATTTAGGAATAGAAAAGCTTATCAAGGATAGAGCTTAGATATCTTGAATTTTTGTTAAGGCGAAACTTGGCAATGAGGATGCTCACCAAGGGCAAACGTTGGGTTTAACGAGCTTTGGACCTGAGACGCATTCGTCCTGGGTTTTGACGAGCTCACCAAAGGTAGACATTGGGTTTGATGAACCTTTAGAGAAGCGAGACTCACCAAGGGTGGACCTTGGATTTTACAAGCCTTTGGAGAAGCGAGACTCACCAAGGGTGGACCTTGGGTTTGACGAGCCTTTGGAGGAGCGAGACTCACCAAGGGCGGACCTTGGGTTTGACGAGTCTTTAGAGATGTGAGACTCACTAATGGTAGACCTTAGGTTTGATGAGTCTTTGGAGAAGCAAGACTCACCAAGGGTGGACCTTGGGTTTGCCGAGCCTTTGGAGATGCGAGACTCACCAAGGGCAGACCTTGGGTTTGACGAGGCTTTGGAGAATCGACCAAGAATACATCCGTCTTGGGTTTTGTCGAGGCTCACCAAGGGCAGACCTTGGATTTGACAAGCCTCATCTAGTTTCTGCAACCTGTATGCTCCATTATCTAGGCTTGCCACGACCTGAATGGGCCTTCCTAGTTGGGTCCAAGCTTTCTTACTCGAGGATCTTTTCTAGCTTCACCTCGGACTCACCACAGGAGGTCGCTAGGTTGAAAAGGTTGAGGTTGAACCTTGGTGTTGTGTCTCCTTGATGCTTGGAGCTTGATGGCCTCTTCTTTGATTCTGGATATCTCTTGGACTTCACCCTTTATCTCTAGTTCAACCCTCATGTTTTCTTTATTATGTTTTTCATGGAAGAACAACCTCCTTATCGACGGTTCCCGGACTTCAAAGGGGATCATGGTGTATGTGCCATATGTTAGTCGAAAAAGAGTCTCGTTAGTTGTTGTCTGGGGTGAACAGTGGTAGGCCCAACATATACTGGGGAGTTCTCCTTCCATAGACCCTTGGACTCTTCAAGTCTTTTACACAGGGCCCTGAGGATAACTTTATTTGCTGCCTCCGCCTGACCGTTGGTCTAGGGATGTTCAACAGAGATGATGAGGTTTTTGACACCTAGCATTATTAGGAAGTCTTGATGAGTCACTTTTTACCTATATTTTCTCATCTTTCTGTACTCATTTTAATCCCTAATTTGGCTTTAATCGTTTATATTCCGCACTATTTCTCATTTAGGATTAATTGGACCGATAATTCAGATTTTAGCGAATTTGGATTTTCTAAGTTTAATTATTCCAATTTTTATTTTCAGGGCAGTTTAATAATTAAATGAGCTTGGAATTAATTCGTGGACTTGAAGATTGGAGTGCCACGTCAGCGTCATTTTCCGCATCAGCATTTTTATTTTTCGTTTTATTTCGCTTTAGTGATTTTTTTGGGCCAGAATTGTTAAAAAGGCCCATTTTCGTTTTAGGTTAGACTCTAGTATTTAGGGAACTGTGCCCATGCAGAAAGGAGGCTACTGTTCACGTTTTTATGCTCTCTTAGGGTTTAGGGTTTTAGCTTCTGTTGGTGACTCTGTTCAGACTACGTTTTGCGCATTTTAATTCCAGTGACTGTTTCCGTTTTCTGTTTCAGTGGGTAAATTCGTTTCTGCTTCCAGTTTCGTTTTTAGTTTCTGTTTCTAATTTTGTTTTTGCTTCTGGGTTCTAATTTTCGTTTCTGTTTATAGCTTCCTATTTTCGTTTTCTGTTTCTAATTCCAGTTTCTAATTTCGTTTTGCTTCCAGTGAATTGCGTTTTCAATTCTGCACTTAATTTCGTTTATGTGCTTATTTTCGTTTTGCCTTTACTTTCGTTTCTGTTTTAGGTTTCAATTTCGTTTCTGTTTTTAAGTTTTAATTTGATTTCTGTTTATGGGTTTCAATTCATGTTCTGTTGCTAATTTCAAATTAATGGAAGGTTAATCTTAGGGTTAGGCCTTGGACAGATTGCGAATTGATGGAGGTTTTATGTGCTTGAATTTCTGTTCTGCTTGGTTCTTATTTGTTGGACCTCTGTTCTGGATTTTCGAATTAGAATCATGCTTAGTGATTTTGAGTTGATTGATTCAGCAATTTCGGGTTGTTTAATCCTGGAAAATTAGGTCTGACAGAATTCGCATTTGCTTAATTTGTGTAGGGAAGTTTTGGGTTAATCTTCACTTAGTAGATTAATCTGGACTAACCAGGATTAAGACAGGATAGATTATATTTCGTGAACCAAGGATATTAGAGGCGCAATCTGTTCTAAGGCCTGACTATTTAATCACTGTTTTAATTTGGTATTTTGGTTTTATTTTTATAGATAATCTTGCATTCTGTTAAAAACCCCCCTTGCACGTTTAATCCCTTAACACAAATAATCGATCCTTGAGAGACGACCTAGGTCACTTCCTAGTACTGCATTTAATTGCATTAATTTGGTTGAATACGGCTTCGATCAAGTCTTCATAAGCTTGAGCTTTGAACTGAGTACTATTGTCGGTGATAATGGCATAAGGGAGGCCATATCTACATATAAGGTGTTTTCTGGTGAACCTTTCTACCTCATGGACTGAGATTTCACGTAATGGCCTTGCCTCAATCCATTTGGTGAAATAGTCAACGGCGACTAGTAGGAATTAACTGATCCTGGGGCTTTTGGCAATGTTCCTAGTATGTCCATTCACCACATGGCGAAAGGCCAATGGGAGTTCAAGCTATGGAAATTGTCAAGAGGAATACGTGGAATGTCTGCAAACTCTTGGCATCGTCTGCACCTCCTAATGAAGTCAAGGGTATTTGAAAACAAGGATGAACGCTCACAATTAACCAAGAGGGGGGGGTGAATTGGTTAAAACTTAGACTTTAAAAATTCTTTAAAAAACCAACAACGGAATTTAGATCATGTCACAAATATAGCTTGGCAAAAACTTCATTTTTTAATCAATCAAGACTCATCCTTCACCTTAAGCAATTTCAGAAACTTTTTCTGTTGATCTTGAAAAAGAATAATCCACAAGACAAGTTAGATTCAGATAACAAGACTTAGAAACAAGTATAACACCAAAACTATATTGGTTCACCCCTCAAATGAGAAGCTACATCCAGTGTCTTCTAATCAAAACTGATTAGAGTTCTACTAAATCAAATATGTTCTTTACAAGCTATTACATGTGATTACCTTTACCAAACCTGGATAAAGAACCTGAAATCTAACACCCTATTAGACTTATAATCATAAAGAACCTGAGAACCCTACTCGGTTCTTTTCCTCTAGAGAACAATACTCTAGTACAACTCTAAAGAAAACTATTTGATCTTAGTACACACAATTACTAAAAGATACAAATCAAATCAATGTAAAAGTTCAAGAGATACAACCTTGAGATCCTCAGGATATGAATGAATGAATGTTACCAATCAAATCAGGTTGTATGAATGTAAATGATGAAAATCAACTCTCTTGACAATTCTTGTTGAATCTTGTTTACAGCATCATCATCAATGAAGCATGTGTACTTGTGAATTGAAACAAGATGAATGATACTTCAATAAATCTATTTCTTGAACCTTTGAAAGCTTTTGGATTATTGGGAAATTCGTAAGCTCAGTTTTCTTGACACGTTACAAAAGCACAAACCCAATAGCTTTATATAGAAAACATATTTAATTGCATGTAATCGATTAAAACGTTATAGTAATCGATTAATTTAACAAATGTAATCGATTAATATGTCAAATAATCGATTAAAGTGTTCTTGAAGATCATCTGGAAAAATTTAAGAACAATGTAGTCGATTAAAACGATCCGTAATTGATTAAGGCAGTGCGTGTCAGTTTTGAAATAAGCCTATGTAATCGATTACGATTAGTGGTAATCGATTAAGGCAGTCCTACATGATTTTTTGGAATAAGCATGTGTAATCGATTACTATTGAATGGTAATCGATTAAAGTGTTCTTCAACGATTTTTAATAGATCACACAAGTTGGTAATCGATTAAGGCAATGCACAAATATTTTTCCAAAAACTTAAATCATGAGGAACTCCTTGCTAAATGCAAACTTGTAACCTTAGATGTTTTTCTCAAATCATGAATGCATGTATGTGATTATGCTTATGCAATGCAAGGATCACAAGATAACTCTCTTGAACAACTTAACAAATTACAAATGCCTTCAATTGATAGGCATGTAAAAAAGCTAAAATACTCTTAAGCAAAAGCTTCATTCCTGACTTGATCTTCTTCCCAGCTCCCCCTGTATCCAACAATCTCCCCCTTTTTGGCTTTGATCATGTCGAATACCAACTGAACATTTTTTGTCCCTTTAAGTGCATGAGAGAGATGAGTGATAGGAGCTTTCATGCTTAACCTGAAAGCAACTTAGCCTTTTGCCCAAAATCAAGTGTTAAGTAACCTTGCATAAGCATAAAATTATTTCTTTTATTGCTCCCCTTGTTTCAGATAATCTTCATAGATAGAAGATCAATAGTTTCAAAGCAATCAGAGTAATAAAGGTTTAAATCTTTTAGCCATTAGACTCCATTTATTTCTACATGTATTTCTCCCCTTTATTTCCCCATTAGAATCCATTTATTTCTCCCCCTATTTGGCTTAGCAAAGGCAAAAATTACCATGGTTAAAGCAGGATAGGCAGAAGAAAATAGGAAAGAAACATAACTTTGAATTCATTAACAGAACAGGGAATACAATGTTGAATGGGAAAAAACCAAACATTAAACAAGGAAACCAACCAGAAATCATAAAACAAACAGAACACAAACACTAATAGCTTAATCTAGGGCATATCATACCTATCTAAAACCATCCTAGATTCAATGTTTTCTAGCCTAGACTGAATTTCTTCCAAGGATGAATTGGTCTCAGCCCTATGCTCATGATGTAAAGACAATAGAGCATCCATCTTTTGAATCATTAGAGATTCAAAAGGGCTGTATGGTTGTTGAGTACGGCCTTCTCCAACTTCTTCTTCTTCTTCACCACCACCTTTTCCAGCATCTTCAGGTGGAGGTTGCTGTCCAACCATTAGCCATCCATGAGGAGTCTTTGACAGACCAAGCTTGTTCAGATGCTTTTCCTTGATGAGGTTGGTGATGTTTGTAGTATTGTCAATAACTTCATTAGAAACACCAATTTTGAAGTAGTCAATGAACCTGGAAATCAAGACAGCATAAGAAAATTGATAGCTAATCAATTTCTTAGCTTTCAGCATGATCTCCTCAATGATGAGGATTCAGTTCATTTGTGTGGAAGTCTTCATCCCATAGACAAGTTGTAAGTCATCATCTGTGGCTTAAGCATGATTGGATGATCTTGGAGTCAGAATATAAGTGATTATGTAGTGGAGGAGTCTGTCTTCACCAGTCATTGAACTAGAAACCAGTGTTAGACTCTTGGCAAACATACCAATTATCGTTGCAGGTTACAGAATTTATAAAAGATCGTCTTCACAGGGACTTGAGTTACTCAGTTAATCCAAATAAACCTTAATAGTTCAATAGTTATGTACAACGAGTGTAAGCAGAGTTTCATGTATTTGTGAAATAACAGAAATTACGAAATTTAAAGAAAAAGTGGAAATAATAGATTTAGTGTGTTGGAATTAAGAAAAATTACGGAGACTAATAAAATGAGTTTAATTAATTCAAGAAAAGTGTAGGATTGGACTTCATCGTTCATACCCTTAATATCTGGTTAACATTACCATGTATAAATCATTTTCTTATCATTATTGATGCACACATAAAATCACCCCAAATCGATCCCTCATATTTGAGAATTCTAAGAATATTTATCAAATATCGATCCCTCGCATATGAAATAAATAACCCAGCTTTACAATCATAATTGTGTGCTATTCGCAATCTAAACGTTATGCTCTATTCCTAGCAACATAACATAAAGAGTAAAATCATTCAGTTCAAATCCTAAGAGTACTTTCCAGTTAAACTTAGAACCTTATTTCATGAAACTAGTGATCAAATAGAATCAAGCATTAAGTACGAAATGAAATTACCAATAAGGAATAGAAAATATTAATGCATAAATAAATATTAAAAGAGATACTTAAGGGTAGAAGATTACATCCAATCCTTAGAGAAGCTAGCCGATCATTGTGGAGAGCACAAGATCAACTGAATACATGATGAAGGAAGCAATACCCAAATCACTCCGGCAGAGTTTCCTTACTAGTTTCTCACTTCTCTCACTCTCTCTACACTCCCTAAGGCTGTTGGTTCGTGTTTCCACTCCAAATGGCCTTTCATGCATGCCATTCCTTCACCTTTGCATGGCTATTTATAGAAAAAGGTGACCAGCTTAGGTCCATTCGCCCAAGTGAGTGTTTTAGCCTTGTTTAACTCGCTTGGGCAAGTTTAATGCTTTGTACTGATGGACTCTATTCGCTCAAGTGACCAATTTAGCCTATTTTCACTCACCTGGGTGAGTTAAAACATAATTCTGGAAACAACCATTCGTCCAGGAGAGTTATTTGTGCATGAATCACTCGCCCAGGGGAGTTAAAGCCTTATTGTTCAAGAAAGATGTTAGCCTGGGTGAGTTTTGGGCGAATATGCTTCAGGAAATGTCCTTTTTGCCCCTTTTGCTTGTCTTGTTTGCTTTGGATGCCTTGATACACTTGATAACTATCAAAATACCAAATTTGATTGAACTAATCTTCCAAAATGTGAAAAACATCATTTATATAAGTACCAAATACAAATCAACTAGGTTTAGAGCAAGTTTAAAAGAAAATATTTTAAAATCAAAAGATTAGTGTTAACATTAGAATCCCTAAATTAACTAAAATATGGCACTTATCACCCAGCCTTAGCTTTAGCCTAATTTGAAGGTCTTGAATCATCCCTTTATAGGTGTCAATTTTGTTGTAACCGTCAACCTCTTCATCAAATTTCCTTACTCCTTCAAAGGAAATACCAGGCACCTCATACCAGATGTAACGACCCGCCTCGTCGCTACGATATCACTAACTCTTAATCTTGCAAATTCAGATTTTAATGAAAATCCCATTAATTTGATTATGAAAATGGTAGTAAATTATTCGCGATAATACAATCATCGTACACGCGATACAATTACAATAATTGAATACATATGTATACATATGCTAAATCAGTACTCATCATGCACATGTTTAGAACTTAATTTAGATTTACAAGTATTTACATCTCAAAATATACATGTCCACAAAAAGAATTAAGGTACTAATTATGAAAGAGTTGATTAACAAAACACAACTCTTTCCAAAAAGAATTCCAATGTCATCACGTCGGCTTGGCGACTCCAACAAAAAGAAGATCTCCCTCTAAGGTCACTTACTGCTGCTCATCTGCTCACACGAACGAGAGTTCACGATTATCACAGGTACCAACCACACGATACAACAAATGAAAAGGTGAGTTTATTATATAAAACCAACAAGCATCAGATAACAGCAGTTGGGAAAAAGACAACACAAATCACCATAATTATTACCACAAACCCATCATTCCACTAAATGTAACGCCTCCTCTTACTCTCTCGTGCTAGAGTTATTTTAGAAGAAATCTCATGTCCACTTTGTATTAAAATTATTTTATCTTAGTTATAAATTTCATGAAAATTCTTTTTGCTTCAATTTGATAATTCCTTCATATCATAAAAATTTTTCTCACCGTGATTCATATCAATACAGTCCTTTAATACAAAATATAATACAATCCATATTACATACTCATTAATAAATAGTCCAAATACATATCATAAACCACCAAATAAAAATCACAACATCCTTATTACATCTTCAACTCACATTCATGCACATCCTCAATTAGTCATCCATGCTCAGCTACTACTGTTCATCTGCTCGCCCAAATAAATTGGGGTCATCACAGGTGTCAACCACAACACAAAATAGGGTAAGTTTATGATAAACATAGTTTAAATAAAAACATATATAAAAGAATATATACTCACATGATTATAATATCATTCTTAAAATAAGAGACATGCATGATTCACACCTTATTCACATCATACCGTCAATACAGCATTTCTCACCATCAACACATCACACAGTTCAAATTATGTTATTTATACAACACACAGCTATACAATAACACGGTCTTATGCCCCCGCCAGGCAAGATATAAAATAACACGGTCTTATGCCCCCGCCAGGCTTCAAATGAAAATAACACGGTCTTATGCCCCCGCCAGGCTAAATATATAAAATAACACGGACTTATGCCCCCGCCAGGCTCAATAAAATAACACGTCAACATGAATCTAATACAGATTTTGATATTTATGGAGCAATATATATATACTTCTTTACACAAAATCCCAATTATTTAGCCACAGTCCACTTCATAGATTTCTCAGAATAAATCATAATTCATCACAACTTAAATAGTGCAATATAATAATCATGATTCCATCATACTTTTCATATAACATTTAATAAGTAAACTCAAGAATTTATAGCACAATAAACAACGCATAAACTTTAGTGAAACTATTCCTTTAGATAGTTATTATTCTTAGATAGTTATTATTCAAATCCACTATTTCCTTAGATATCATCATGTATCAAGATTCAAGCCAATTAAACAGTTACCTATTAATTTTAATTATTCATACTACCAATCTTTTATTAAACTAAATTCCAATTATTTCTTCAATTCATCAATTCATTAAACCAACTTTAGTTCTTTGAGGCAATTTATCATACACCTAATAGGCAAGACTTAATTCTTAAACAATTTGAGAATTCTAGCATACTTAAACCATATTTATCATAAACTTCCCATACCTTGTATGTTTCCTAAAATTGGACAGCACTTGCTTTCTTTTCCTTAAGCTTCTCGTGAGATTGTGGGATGTGGTGGCTTGGTTTTGGTTGTGAAAATGATAGGAAGCAAAACTAAAAACTGCACGGTCAAGGCAAGAGAAGAGTGCACGGCTGTTTTTAATTTCTAAGCTTGATTTCTTTTTGCCAAGGCTTTTAACACTTTGATTTGGTTTTGTCAAGGACCAAGGCTGCACGTTCCTTCCATTCACACGGTCCCCACTTGGTTTATAAAGAGGTTGGCTTCTAAATATCTTCCAATAATTGGCTTAAGTAATGATGTTTTTTACTTTTGCTTTGTTTCATTCTAATTGGCTAATGTTTCTTTGCTTTCCATGTGTCCCTTTGATTTTTCTACATTCTTCTTGCCTCAAGCTTCATGTTTCACGTGCTATTCCCTTTTGGTTGTAGCATTTCCGTTTGCTTCCATTTGGCTAGTTTTTTGGCTTTACAAAGGTCTTAAGCATTTATTAGCCCTTCACACATGGACCAATTATATTAGGCTAAGTGTTTTATTCTTTTATGTGTTGATTCTTGACTTTTCAAAGCTCTTTCTCCCTTGCTTTTGATGTTACACGACCACTTGCTAATGGTAAGGCCAACTTGCACAATTTTTTCCTTTTATGCCTCATAGTAGTAATTTTCTAAATTCTTAGTGGTCCACTTTGGTTTAATTAATAAAATTGTTAAACTAACTTGTTAAAAAAATCTATTTATTTTATAATTGAAAGAAAATTCTATAAATGGTATTCATTATTTTTCTGTGTTTTTCAGATGCTTAGGTTAGCCTGTATTAAATTCTTTTCCAAAATTTCTAGTAAAATTCCTAAAAATTTCATTTCATCATTTCTTGTCATTTCCTAACTTAATATTCCCTTATCTAAAGGTATTTTATCCATCCTACAGGTCCTACAAAATTTCCTAAATCATCTGGCCATTTTTGATAAAAAGGGCATTTCTGTAATTTTCCATCCTAAGGGCATAATGGTAATTTCTCATTTATTCAAGGATATTTTGGTCATTTTTCCCTAAAATATCTTCTTCAAAATATCTAAGACATGTTAGTCATTTCTACAATTGTCTAAGGGCAAAATGGTCATTTTCATCTTAGGGGCATATTGGTCATTTCAAAATTACATAGGGGTATTTTTGTAATTATTGCCTTAAAATATTCTTGTAATTTTTATTTTATAGAAAGGTGATATAATCTTTATTCTGCCCATATTTTTATAATTTTACTAATTCCTATCTACATCACCAATATCACATAAATTATTAACACATATAAATATTGGGGTGTTACAATAAACATTCAACAAAAACAATCATCAAATGCATTCCACAACTCAAACAATCATGTTCAGAATGATGTATGCATCTGACTCATCACTTAGCATGCAATGTGGTACCATCCTCATGGAAATAGCCTCTCTCAGAAAAATGATGCAGTAGCTTGTCGAGGTCACCCTGTCGTGCACTGGTCGCTCCCGCCCCATGGTGATCAGCCCTGAGTCACAAGGGAGTTCCAAACAGAGTGATGCCCCTTAGTACCCCCGTACTTACTGCCACCATTCTATTTCCATCCATGAAATATAAAGTATGAACATGGGCACCATCAATGCAATGACTATGGATAGATAGGGACCGAAATTTTAACAATCTCTTTCTTTCTTGTGATGCTTAAAATTCGTAAATGTAACGACCCAGATTATAAAATGCTAATTTGTACATTTATGTGTGTGTTGTGGTGATTAAATTACGTGTTATGTTGATTGAGTAATTGCTTTATTTATAACTTGCTGTTTGAGTGCTTTTGTCTTGGTATGTGTGCTTGATGGGTATTGGACGTAAGTCAACCCTATTGTACTGTGGCTACCGGACGTGCACGTTAAGTGGACTTGCTGTGTCAGCTTTGTTTATAAGCAGTAAGCCGGCACAACAACAAGTTTACTCTTCCTTCTTCTACCTTTGCGTCTCCTCTGTTTTCTCTCTAAAACTCACCCAGAAACCTCTCGATCCTAACCCCTTCCTTGTTATCTTCAACATACAAGAACCACCGTAGCTGCTGCGGAATCCCGACACCAAGGAAAACTTCGTGGTCGGAGCAAAAGTAGGGAACGAACCGTCGTGAAGCGTGGACGAACTCCTGGTTAGGTAAGGGGAGTTTATCGTGTTTCTTAACAACTTTAGGTACCACGGTTTGGGGGCCAGGGAGTCCAGCCATGATGATAACTGCATGTCTCTGGTGTGTGTGATGTTTTTCCCAGAAAAGCTAAGTCTTTTATGAATGGGATTTGGTATGCCTTAAATTTGTTAAGTGTTGTTTTGTGTTGATGTTTGGTGTTCTTATAGGTAGTAGATGTTTTGAGAACTCCCCGTGCATGTGGGTGAAGTTGGCATTTTGATGCTGAAGAGTTTCTAAGACACCTGTGGAAGTGTTCGTGAAGGTGATGAGTACCGGGATGGGTTGGCCGGGTTACACGTAGACATAAATCCCTTGTTTGATGAGTATCGAAAAGGGCAGGCCGAGTTAGATATACGTGTCAAACCCTCACATTTTGATGTCGGCTACTGAGATGGGTAGGCCTAGTTGAGCAGGTTAGGTAGCATGCATGCATGCAGGACGTAACTTAGTCCTTGTTGGAGGATGTCAATAGACCGGGTTCCCTACCCGGGGTCGCTCCCCTAGAGTCGTTAAGACTCGTTTCCCATTTTATAAGGTATACCGGGTTCCTTACCCGGGTGATACATTAGAGCTATTAAGCTTAAGTTACTTCCCCACAGACAAAAAGCTACCGGGTTGCTAACTCGGATGAGCTCATGCCCTCTCGAGAAAAGAGCCATCGGACTCCCCTACTCAATTGAGCTTGTGTTCCTTTTTCTAAAACGACCAGGTTACATACACCTCTAGAAGCTCATCCTTCCCTTTTCTTAGAGAGACCGGGTTCCTCACACGGGATGGGATGTTCCCTTCAGAATTGCCAAGTCCAAACCCTTTTCTTTGAGAACTGCCGGGTTCCTTACTCGGCAGAGCTTGTATGCTCTTGGGAAATGAGCTACCGGGTTCCCTTACACCGTTGTGAAGGTTGGCGAAATACAAACCCGAGGTCTTATAAACGCTATCTGTTGTAATTGATTATAGCGCTTATGCAATCGATTACATAGTGCATAACCTGTCCTGAGAACTTTACAAGAAAACTAAGGGCCTCTTGATTGCCTTTGACAAATCCTTAGCAAACCCAACCGACCTCAACTGAGTTCTTCCGACCTCATCCATTTTTGCTACCCTTGCCTTCTCTTACTCAAACTTTACCCCTCTAACCGACCCCTACCGACCTTGTCCGAGTTCTATCGACCTTGGCTGACCTTGTCCGCCTTCGTCCAACTTTGTTCATATTCTTACCTTGAGATAGTATGCTTAAGTGCCAACTCGGACACCTCGTACTTCACACCGGTTCACTTGTTGATATGTGTTTGTGGATGACGTATATGATTACGTTGGTGACATTCGAACTCGGCCTATGTGATGGATCAAGATGAGGAATGCATTTGGATACACATAAATACCCATGGGGGTGTATGGCATTATCCTAGCTAGGTCGGGATAAGCCTGGTTCTGGGTCATACATTGATGGTGCCATGGTGATATTCTATGCATAGCCGTGAGATGCCGGGACTAGGTGGTGGTAAACCTCACGAAGACCACGGTCAGTGCATCGATGGGCCCTTGCGTAGGCGGTAGGTTACATAAGGGGTGTATGGCATTATCCTGGCCAGGTCGGGTTGAGCCTAGTTTTGGATCATACATTGATGGTGCCTATGTAACATACGACATTTGCATGGCGAAAATGGGGTTGATGATTGGCTGTAGGGTACGGAGGTACTGGGGAGCCACGTGTGTTGGGAACTCTTTCTGACACCCATTGGCTGATCACCATGGGGGGTGATTCCTGTGCACGATAGAGTGACCCTGACAAGCTACTGCATCATCTAACCACAGGGATGGCCTATTTTCGGGATGGTACCACATTGCATAATGAGAATTGAGTCAGGAGCATGCATTATGCTAGATTTTATGAGTTGATTTATGAAATGGTTGTGGATGTCCGTATATGTTGGTGTTTGATGAATGCTTGGAATGTTGTATTGATATGTTGATGACCGTGTTGCTTCTTGACCGGGTTGTGCTCCTTTCCTGTTGTATTTATTGTTGTTATTTAATATGATGAACTCACCTTGCTTTGTTGTACCTTGTGGTTTGGTACCTGTGTTGATCGTGAACCGAGTTCGTGTGAGCAGATGGGCAGCAGTAGGTGCTATTGGGGGAAGACTGGGTTGTTTGGAGTCGCCGTGTTTTGTCGGGATGTTAATGGACCTGAACCCGGGCAGGAGTTGCATTTTGCTAAATGCACCTCTTATTTTAATGGATGCACTCCTTGTTTTGCTAATTACACCCCTGACCTCTATTTCTCTTTTACGTCTCTTTTCACTGTAAAACACTTGATGTATATTCTTTTGAGACATAATCTTTGTACTTGTAATTAAATTATGTTTTGTAAGTTCATACATATATTTGAAATGTTCTATGAGTACCTTGATTACGTGTATATTCTATGATGATGGTAGTTATATGCTCGCGACAAATTTATCACCATTTTCACAAGTAACCAAAGGGGTGTTCTTTTCTTTAAACAATGAATTTATGTCATGGTTATGAGTTAGTAATACAGTAGCGACGTGGCAGGTCGTTACAGTAAACCCTCACTCGCAAGGTGATCCAGTCATGCACCCCCCATGTACATACACAACATCACCGATACACTGACCATGGATAGATAGGGACCGAAATTTTAAACAATCTCATTCTCTCTTAGGATGCTTAAAATTCATAAACCCACCCTCGCAAGGTTATCCAACCAGTCAATGTACCCCATGTGGACATACACAATATACAACCATAGGTACCATCAATGCACTGACTATGAATAGCTAGGGACCAAAATTTTAAATAATCTCATTCTCTCTTAGGGTGATTAAAATTCATAAACTCACCCTCGCAAGGTTATCCAATCAGGCACCCCCCATGATATTCATGTGTAACCACATCTCACATTTCAATATCATCATCATACATATTAAACTCATCTCATTTCAACATCAATAACCAATCATCATCATATCATTTAAACATCATAAACCACATCATCATTATATCATTTATACATCATCAAACACATCATCATTATCTCATTCAATCATCACCAACACATCAATAACATCTCATTTCAACATTATTAATGACATCAATATCACCTCATTCATCCACAATCTATATTACCATGAGACTGGCATTTTAGGAAAATTCCAAATTAAAGAGGAGGACTACAATATAGAAAACACACTATTATGGCCATTTAAAAATTTAATAAAGAATTAAATAGGAAAAACACATTATAAAGTTTTGGGCAGAGTCTTCTCTGTAATTAAGACTTTTCCCAAAAATCCAATCAATTACAACAACAACATCATTCACAGTTTATCCATCAATAATAATTTCACCGCATCCCATTAGTTAAAAACATCATTTGTCTTGAAAACAAGCACACACACAAGGACAAACACACATCAACCATAAATACATCGCATCCCATTAGTTAAAAACTTAGTTTTTCTTGAAAATCAGAACACAGTAGGGACGGACAGTTATCATCATAGTTGGACTCCCTGACCCCTAACTATGGTACCAAAACTATAACTAAATAATAAACTCCCATTTCCTATCTATATTAGTCTGTTAGCTCCTTGAAATGTCATTTTGGGATCACTCAAGTTCACATGCTTTGACCCAAACACAGAGCTCTATATACCAAATTGAAGACAATTTAATATAGATTTCCAAGGTAAGACCAATATTAACATTTGGGGGAAAATACCCACTCAAATAAAAAAGGGGCTAAAAGGGTGTTTTGGGAGTTCACATCAAAAGACATCATTTTGAAATTCCAATCACACCAATGTGATCGGGGTTCAAGAAGGATCACAGAAATGACATCAAATTCATAAAAATGAGACTTTTACAACATCTCATTTTCAAAGGGTTTTTCAAAGGAAGTGCAAAACTCCCAACAATGGTACCCAAAACACAAGAGACACTAAGAAAAGCTTAAACTAGCTAGAAGAAGACAAAGGAAACCAAGGTTACCTCAATGAAACCAAGAAAGAAGGATTTGGAAGCCTCATTATCTACTGAAACTTTGAGAAGAATTTCAAAGATTTCACTCCGATTAAAGTGTTCCTCTCTGTGCGATGGTCCAATGGCAAGCGATGGTGCCTTGTGGTGGTCACTAGTTGCCATGGCTGGTGGAGGAGGAGGGGGAGGAGGTTTGGTGGCTATTTTGGGGGAGAAGAAGCCATTTTTCTCTAGCTTGAACGCTGTTGGATGTATTTAACACCGACTTCACTCGCCCAGGCGAGCAAAAATGCCTGCAAAATTTGCCTGGGCGAGTTGACACAATTTTAAAATATCTGTTTCAGTGAAAAATTATTATCTCGTACTACAGATGTTATTTCGCCAATCCCAATGGTCAAGCGTTTTATATGTTGGTTAGGAAGCTAATTTTAAAATATGAAGACGATCCAACGGTTAAAAAATTCAGAATGGTGATTTTACTAAAACCAATTTCAGGTCAAACTCAGAATCACTCAAATACAACGCATCTCAAACAAACTCCACATAACTTGACCTCTACACCAAGAAATTTCACATGGATAATTCACATAACATTTCAACTAATCCTAATTAATAAAATAATCAAATTATACAAGGAATACATTACACATATATTTTAAGTTATCGAAATTTCAGGGTATTACACCAGACTTCAGGAGTAATCTCCATGGCCACTCCATTAACTTGAGAGAAAATGGTACCATCCATGCTTATCTTTGCAGAGGCGTAGAACACCTTCACAAGTTCAGGGTAAAAGGTACCCTTGATCTACACAAATTTTTTTAATCCCTGTGCTTCTATCAATGCAGGGAACTGAAATCCTTCATCCACATACTAGTTAAGATCAAGATATTTGGGAGGAAAGACAAGTTTGGTGGCATTGAACTGCATGTAGTTCAGCCTTTCAGTTTCATTTGTGAACCATGAATTCAATCTGTTCACAGGGGTGTTGGATGATTCACCAGCCTTTCTTTTTCTGGATTTGGCTTTCTTAGGGGCAGACATTATGCTTTTTAGAGGAAAAAGATAATGGGTAGAGGTTGAGAATGACAAAGAGAAGAGAAAAGTTCAGAATATTCAAACTAGAAATTGTGAATTTTCCATTGATGAAACACTGTATTTATAGGGATTTGGGGGCTTGAATTTGAATTTGTGTAACTACTATTTCGTGTATCAAGTGAAAATGATAGGAATACACACAATAACCAAGAGGGGGTGAATTGGTTTAAACTTGGCCTTTTAAAATTCTTTAGAAAATCAGAGTTAAAGGATCTTAATCACAATTAAAATAAGAATGCCTCAAATCAATCAAATTACTCAGCCCAAGAAAATAATTGCTTAAAATAGAACTTGTTGAGTAATGTAGATATCACAAAGAACCATAGATCAAGATAACAAGAAGAGATTAAGGAATAGAGAACAACACAAGAATTTATACTGGTTCACTTCTCAAGAGAAACTACATCCAATTCTTCTAATCAACACTAGATTAGAGTTCCACTATTATCAAATTTCAGTTCTTACAAGCTTTACAATAATCATCCTTTATCAAACCTAGATAAAGAACAGAAATCTAAAATCCTATTAGACTCCCAGTGATCAAGACATAGAGAACCCTTCTCTACTCTTTCCCTCTAGAGAAACCTACTCTAGAAAAAGCTTCAAGAACCCTTTGCAATAGTTACAATCAACCAAGAATTCAAAAATGAATTTACAACAAGAGTTAATGCAGAGAGACAACCTGATGATCCAATGAATACAGATGAATATGATTTACCAATCAGAGTTGAAATAAAGAAATCAATTTCAGAACTTTCACTCCAAAAGCTTCTTTGAAAATCTTGCCCAAGAAATATTTCAATACACCATGAAGATTTAAAAGGTGGGACAAGAACTAACTAACTCAGAAAATCCTTTCTAACTTTGAGAAGGCTTATGAATGCTTTGAAATTTCGAAGTCAAGAAGTGATAGTTTCAAAAAAACTCACAGTCTATTTATAACCAACTTTTATAACAGAATGTAATCGATTAAATCGTCATCATAATCGATTAAATTATCAAATGTAATCAATTAATCTTCCAGATAATCGATTAAAATGTTCTTAGCTCAATCTGGAAAAATGTAATGAACAAAGTAATCGATTAATAGGAGTCGTAATCGATTAAACCAGTCATGTTCAGTTTTGGTACAAGCCTAAGTAATCGATTACAGAATGTGGTAATCGATTAAGGTAGTCATATGCAATTTCCAAATAAGCCTATGTAATCGATTACAGAATGTGGTAATCGATTAAGGCAGTCATGTGCAATTTTCAGAATAAGCCTAGGTAATCGATTATAGAATGTGGTAATCGATTAAGACAGTCATGTGCAATTTTCAAATGAGCCTAGGTAATCGATTACATAATATGGTAATCGATTAAGGCAATCATGCATGTTTTTAGAGATACAGCTTTGTAATCGATTACAATTACCTTGTAATCAATTAAAGTGTTCTCCATGGCTTTTCCAGAAACTAATAGAAGATGGTAATCGATTATATCCTTGTGTAATCGATTAAATCAGTAATATTTTGTTTTTCCAAAAACTTAACCATAAGAAATTACTTTCTTTTAAAAAAAATGAACAACTTTAATGCTTTAGTAAATTTATGTATGCATGTTAATGATCATGTTTATGAAATGCAAGGATCATGAGATTAGCCTCTCATACACATAACAAATTACAAATGTTTTGGCTTGTGAAAAGCTAAAATCCTTCTTCTTCAAGCTTTATCCTTGACTTGATCTTCTTCCTGCTCCCCCTATATCCAACAGTCTCTAGATGGACATGTGATTGAGCATTTTTAGTATAGTATCTTTCTATTCTTATTAGCTTATTTGACTTCTCTTGGATTCTTATTTTCTCATTTTAACTCAATTTTGGTCTTAGGAAAATAATTGGGCTTAATTAATAATTGTTGTTTATTTTTAGATGTGCTTACTTGACCTATCTTCCTTGTGTAGGACCTATAGGATTCTACAAAACTCCAAATTGAGCATATGAGAATTACCTGGAAAGATAAGCAAAAGATGTACAATTATGTCAGAGATAAGCATAGACCGATTCTGCCGTTTTGAGGGTCAAAATAGGCTTGGAAGTCAAAATCTCTACACTTGAGTTTTGGGTTACGAGTTTGGATTTTAATTGATGTAATTAGCATAATTAGTTAGTTTAGATGGGGCCTAATTAGAGCCCATCCCTTAATTTTGTTCAATAACTATATATTAGTGTAGCTAGGAGTTATTTGACATAGACATAGACATACACAGAAAGGAAGACACAGATACAAAAACAAAATTTCTAGCTTCTTGTGCAAGTTTTCAGAATTAAAATATTTTCTCTATTTCTCAATGATTCTTCATTGTTCTTTATTTTTCTTCTTCCTTTCATCTCTGTTCTTCTATTTTTCTCACACAGATTTCATGGCTTTATCATTGATGATGATCATGGAAGGCTAAACAATCAATCAATCCAAGGATCTAGTCCAAGAAAGGAGAATTTGAGTTCTGGTTTGGAATTCTAATTTCTGTGTGAATGTTCATTTTCCTCTTCAATTCTCTTTTCGATTTTCATGATTATGAATATGTTTAGGGTTGAAAATGAATTAGGTCATAGATTTATTTCCTTATTTTGAATTTTAATCATAGATTGTTTGAATGATATTGCAATCCGATTTTAATTTATTTAGGAGTTAATTCGATTGAACTGCTTCTAATGATATTGAATGAATCTTCATAATATGATCATTATATGAGAACTATGATAATTTCCATTGCTTGGTTTGGTGAATTGGATTGATATTCTTGATTCTGTTTTTAATACATTTTTTATCAATTCTGTTAATTTCTGGATTTTTCATCAATTTTTGTTTGTGTTTTTGCAATTTTTGTTCATTGTCTGCAAACTGTTTAATAAATCTCCCTACTATTTATAAGTTGATTAAGTTAGGAACCAAATTGGTCTATATCTCTGAGTTGACCTAGGTTAATCATGTGCTACAAAATTATGTTAGTTTTATTTATTTTGTAGTGATTCAATAATCGTTATCAAAACTGGCCAACATATTTGCTTAACTTTCCTACATAACTTCAAGAGAATTTTGGCTTGCATAACTTTCCTGCATATGATGTTCTACTTTGAGAGAATTCTCTGATGTAGATGGAAAGCCATTGAATGTTCTTATGGTAATACTTTGATGAGATGGCATGACAGACTGGTATTCCAAACATTCTAATGTGAGCTTGTTGTAGGATGTTTTGCTTTGATGCGTAAAATATGTTTGGCTTTTACGAGGGCAAGTATACCTTATGCAAATAATAGTGGACTCGAAAGTCTAGATATCAAACCCAAAAGACCAATTGCATTCCCAATAGTTAAGTTTAGAAAACTAACAATAAAGATTATTAAAAAGAAGATTTAAATATTTTTATGATTTTGGTTTTTTATCATAAAGAAAATAAATGAATATAAAGAGATGTTTTTGAAAACACAATAAACACACTTCAATTAACCAAGAGGGGGGTGAATTGGTTAAAACAAATATTTAAAAAATTTCTCTAAACAATTTGCGGAATTGAAATTTGGATCGTATCACTCAATCACCTTTTGTAAAACCAGAACTTTTCTTTCAATCAAGATTCACCTTGTTATGCATGTAATGACAAAAATACTTTCTTTATTGATTATATTTGATTACCCAAATACAAGTAATGAAAGATACACAGAATTAGAATAAAAGACTCAGCAATTTATACTGGTTCAGCTCACTAACATGGAGGCTACATCTAGTGTCTTCTAACCAACACTTGGTCAGAGTTTTCACTAAATCAAATATTCTTGACAAGTAATTTACAAGTGATTATCTTTAACAACCCTAGATAAAGAATCTGAATTCTAAAACACTATTAGAAAACAAATCACAAAGATCCTGAGAACCCTACTCAGATCTTTATCCCTAGAGAACACTACTCTAGAAAGCTTGAAAGAATCACTTTGATATATCACAACAGAATTTTAATACTTAGAAAATTCTAAAATAAAGATTCAAGAGAGACACAACCTGTGATCCTTCATGAATGAATGAATGAAAATGAATGAAGTTACCAAATATTCCAGGTTGTATGAAAGCCAATGCTCAGAATCAATACTCTTGAAAACAACTCTTTATCTTCAACACATCATTTCTAAAAATTAGAAATCTTGATCTCACACAAGATGTGTTTCTCACTCAGTAAATCAGTATCTTGGACTCTTAGAAAGCTTTTGAAACCTTTGGGTAAGTCACATATTCTTGATAAGCGTTTGTCGTGTGGCTTCAAAACAATTAAACTAAGCTAATTATGTAGCACAGGATTAACCTAGGTCGACTCAGAGATACAATCAATATGGTTCCAACTTCAATTCACTAATAAATAAAAGGGGTATTTTTGTCGAACAGTTTGCATGCGCTAAATGAAAATTGCAAAAATACAAACTACAATTAAAGATCAATACAGAAACTAACATAATTGATAACAAGTAATGTTAAACAGATTAAAGAGCATCAATCCAATTCACCAAAACAAGCTATTCGAATCATCATCGTTCTCAGAAATTTATCCTATTGTGAAAGTTCATTCAGTTTCATTAGAAGCAGTTCAATCGAATTAACCCCTAAATTAATTGAAACCACAACCCTAATTGAAATATCATCCAATTAATCTGTGATTTATATTCGAAATTACGAAATGAATCCATAGCCTAATTTTATTTCAATCCTAAACGCATTCGTAATCATGAAAACAGAATAGCAATTGAAGAAGAAAGTGAACATTCACACAGAATTTGAAATACTAAACCAGAACTCAAATTCTTCTCTTGCTTGGGTTGGATCCTTGGATTGATTGATTATTTAGCCTTCCATGATCATCATCAATGAAAGCCCTATGAAATAAGTGCACGAAAATGGAAGAAGGGAAAATGAAAATGAAGAACAATTGAGAGAAAATAAGAGAAAGAGTTTTGATTCTAAAAACTTAAAAAGAGAAATGTAAAACTGTTTTTGCAAAATGAAATGTAATGTAATAATTCCTCCTAATGTCATTAATATATAGTGACTAAGTCTGAAGAAAAGAATGGGCCATGAACAACCCATCAACTCTAATTATTTATGCTATTTACACCAATAAAAGTGCAACTCGAAACCCAAAAATATAAGTGCAGTAGTTCTGACTTCAAATCCTAAAATGACCCTCCAAATGGAAGAATTGGCCTCGTCTTATTTCTGGAAAACTTGTAGATCTTTTCGTTATCGTTTCAGATTTTCGTTAACTTGTGCTAGATTACTCTATGTTTTGCCTTGCTTCTTTTGACATTCCTTGTTGCACATTGATCGAAGCCGTATTCAACCAAATTAATGCAATTAAATGCAGTACTAGGAAGTGACCTAGGTCGTCTCTCAAAGATCGATTATTTTGTGTTCAAGGATTAAAACTTGTTTTTGGGGGTTTTAAACAGATTCAAATTATCTATAAAAATAAAACCGAATATCAAAAGCAGTGATAAAACAAGTTAGGCCTGGAACAGTTTGTGCTTCTAATTTCCTTGGTTCACAAAAGATAACCGATTCTACTTAATCCTTCTTAATCCAGATTAATCTACTAAGCGAAGATTAACCCAAATTTCCTTACACGAATTAAGCAAACGCGAACCTCATTAAGCCTACTTTCTCTCAGGATTAAGCAACCTGAAATTACTAATTAATCAACTCAGAATCATTAAGAATGATGCTAATTCGAAAATGCAAAACAGAGGCTCAACAAGGGAAGAACCAAGCAGAACAGAAACAACACACAGGGAACCTCCATTAATTCACAATCTGTCCCATAACCTAACCCTAGGATTTAGCCTTCCATTAAATTGAAATTAACAAAAGAAATACAAATTGAACAGCATATGAACATTAAAACAGAAACAGAACAGAAACGAAATTCAATTACAAACCTAAAATCTGAAACGAATTTAAACCTAGATCTACAAGTTTTCCAGATTAAACCTAAAATCTGAAACAAATGAAAAACATTAGTAATAACAAAAGGTCCATCCCATCTAGATCAAAGTTTACCGGAAATAAGCTTACGGCGAGAATTAAACAAAAGCACTTTTTGGCCACTATGGAACTCCTTTCTACGAATCCTAGAGTCATGAAATCTCTTCACTCTCTCTTTGTAAATCTTGGAATTCCCATAGGCTTCTAAGCGGATCTCTTCAAGTTCTTGCAACTGAAGCTTCCTTTTCATACCCGCTTCATCAAATGCCATGTTACAACTCTTATAGGGAGACTTCCACAAAGGTGTCCGGTAAGTGGTCCTGCGAGCCCATAAAGCATCCTCAAGTAGCTTGCTCCAATCCTTCCTATTTGGTTGCACCACTTTCTGTAACACTTGTTTGATCTCTCTGTTAAAAACATCTGTTTGCCCATTAGTTTGGGGATGATAAGCTATAGCAACTCTATGCACAACCCCATACTTCTGAAGCAAGGATGCCAATGACCGGTTACAGAAATGGCTCCCCTGGTCACTGATAATGGCTCTAGGCACACCAAACCTGCAGAAAATGTTGGATCTCACAAAATCCACAACAATTTTAGAATCATTAGTTTTGGTGGCCTTAGCCTCAACCCATCTAGAAACATAATCAACAGCAAGCAAAATATATGAAAAACCATGAGAAACAGGAAATGGACCCATAAAATCAATACCCCAGACATCAAAAATCTCAAAAAAAATAATGGGTTGCTGAGGCATCTCATGTCTACGTGTAATGGTTCCTCCTGCTCTCTGACACTGCTCACAAGTGGTGGTAAAGTGATAAGCATCTCTAAACAGGGTGGGCCAAAAGAACCCACAATCTAATACCCTCCTAGCAGTCCTCTGAGGACCAAAATGACCTCTGGTAGGTGTGCCATGACAAAACTGAAGAATAGACTGAATCTCATGATCAGGCACACACCTTCGGATCACTTGATCACTAACAAATCTCAACAAATAAGGATCATCCCAAACATAATATTTAGCATCACTCTTAAGTTTATCTATTTGGGACCTAGATGCATGAGGTGGAACAATAAATGCAACAATGAAATTAACAATGTCAGCAAACCAAGGTGTGACATGTGATGAATGCAAATGCATCAAATGCTCATCAGGGAAATTATCACGAATGGAAAAAGACTCAAGAGGTCCTTTAATCCTGCTCAAGTGATCAGCAACCAAGTTTTCTGCACCACTTCTGTCCTTAATCTCGATGTCAAACTCCTGAAGAAGAAGCATCCACCTGATCAATCTAGGTTTAGCATCAGGCTTCTTCAACAGTTACTTCAAAGCTGCATGGTCAGTAAAGACAGTGATATGGGAGCAAAGCAAATAAGATCTAAATTTATCTAAAGCAAAAACAATAGCTAAAAGCTCTTTCTCAGTGGTGGTGTAGTTAACTTGGGCTGCATCTGAAGTGTGTGAAGCATAAGCAATGACATGGGAGAGTTTACCAACTCTCTGTGACAACACAGTCCCAAGTGCATAATTAGAGGCGTCGCACATCAGCTCAAAGGGAAGCTCCCAATCTGGTGGCTGCATGATGGGAGAGGTAGTCAGCTTCTTCCTCAATCCCTCAAATGCCTCTTTGCAAGGCTGGTCAAATGCAAAGTCTACGTCCTTTTGGAGAAGCTTGGACAATGGCAATGCAATCTTACTGAAATCCTGAATGAATCTCCTATAAAAACCTGCATGTCCAAGAAAAGAACGTACTTCCCGCACAGAAGCGGGGTAAGGCAAAGAAGTAATCACATCAATCTTGGAATTATCGACCTCAAGACCTCTACTAGAGACCAAATGCCCTAAGACTATACCCTCATGCACCATAAAATGACATTTCTCAAAGTTAAGAACAAGGTTAGTCTTAATACATCGGTCAAGCACTCTAGAGAGACTATCCAAACATGCATCAAAAGAGGAACCATAAACAGTGAAATCATCCATAAACACCTTCATGCAACTCTCTAATAAATTAGAAAAGATGTTTACCATGCACCTTTGGAACGTGCCAGGTGCGTTGCATAAGCCAAAAGGCATCCGGGTGTAAGCAAATATGCCAAATGGACAGGTGAATGTGGTCTTGTGTTGATCCTCTGGTGCAATATGAATCTGCATGTAACCAGAAAAACCATCAAGAAAGCAATAATGTGATTTACCTGCCAACCTCTCTAAAACTTGATCAATGAAGGGAAGAAGGAAATGGTCCTTGTGAGTGGCTTGGTTGAGTCTCCTGTAATCAATGCAAACCCACCAACTATTGGCCACTCTAGTCGGAATCAGCTCATTATCTTGATTCTTCACAACTGTGAGACCTGACTTCTTAGGAACCACTTGGACAGGTGAAACCCAAGTGCTATCTGAGATAGGATAGATGATCCGTGCAGCTAGTAGCTTTGTCACTTCCTTCTTCACCACATCCAGAATAGTGGAATTCAGCCTCCTCTGTGGCTGCCTCACCGGCCTAGAGTCATCCTCCAAAAGTATTCGATGCATGCATATAGAAAGGTTAATGCCAGAAAGGTTAGCAAGGGTCCATCCAATGGCCTTTTTGTGGCCTCTCAAAACATGCAATAGCTTCTCTTCATGCTCAAGTGGCAGACTACTAGATATGATGACTGGAAGCTTCTGAGCATCATCTAAATATGCATATTTGCGGTGCTCAGGTAGTGACTTTAGCTCCAAGGAAGGTGGTTGAATGGTGGAAGGCAAGGAAAGACTGGGGGCTGAGGGAAGTGGGATAGTAGGCTCAGAACCTGTATCTGTACCTGCAACACAATCAGAGTGAAGTGCAGAGGAAATCTCTGCACAAATACTACATGCAACAACAGAATCATCACAGGTACAATTACAAGAACCAAGATCAAAATCAAAAAAATCAGAAGAATCAGAAGAATTAGAAAAATCAGAAAGTAAATCAAAAATATCTACACTATCTACTGCAGCATCAATGATATCAAGAAAAAGGACAGAATGTTCCTCTACAGGATGTCTCATGGCCTCAAAAATGTTAAACTGGACAACGTCATCACCAAACTCCATGGACAAAGTTCCTGCATACACATCAATTTTGGTCCTGGCTGTCATCAAGAATGGTCTCCCTAGGATCAATGTGGAACCAAGGCTGGAAGACTCATTCTCCATGTCCAAAATATAAAAATCTGCAGGGAAAATCAAATTATTAACTCGTACCAACACATGTTCAATAAGTCCAAGTGGAAGTGCAGCACTCCTGTTGGCCAAGTGAATGAAAACACCAGTGGGTTTCAACTCACCAAGGTGTAGTGATCTGTAAACTGATGTGGGCATGACATTAATGGAGGCTCCAAGATCACACATGGCATCTACAAAAGTAATACCTCTAATGGTGCATGGAACAGTGAAAGTGTCAGGATCCTTGCACTTCTGTGGCAAGGTGGATAGTGGCATGAAATCAACAGACTTACCCTGTATGAGTGCAGATACATTCCTGTCCATCTTCACTTGCTCATCTCCCTCCAGCTTCCTCTTATGAGTGCACAAATCCTTCAAAAACTTTGCATATTTTGGAATCTGTTTGATGGCATCCAATAGGGGAATATTGACTTCAACCCTCCTAAAAATATCAAGCAAATAAGAATCAAATTCCACTTTCTTTGCAGAAATGGATCTAGAAGGAAAAGGTAGAGGAATTAGAGGAGTATGCTTTGGTGCAGAATCTAATTTAGCACCAACAACTGTTGAATCTGAAAGCTCTTTGCCACTCCTCAAGGTAATGACATTCACACTCTTTGGATTAATCACTGGTTGTGCTGGAATGTTGCCAAAACCTTGCTGCTGCATCTGGTTGACAGTTGTAGCTAACTGTCCAATCTGAGTCTGGAGGTCTTGGATGGTGGCACTGACATTCTGTTGAAACTGAAGGTTGGTGGTGGCCATTTGCTTCATCAAGTCCTCCAAAGAAGGTCCAGAACTGGGTTGCATGGGTTGTGTAGGTGGAGGTGCAGGTTGTTGGAACTGTGGCTGTTGTTTGAATGGGGGAGGCTGGTATTTGGTGGTGGCAGGCTGGAAGTGCTGCTGTGGAGGTCTGAAGGGTTGCTGCTGTTGTGGTGGACTAGGACCATACCTCAAATTCCGATGATCTCTCCAACCAGGATTATAAGTGCTGGAGTAAGGATTATACTGTTGTTGAGGTCTAAATGGTTGTCCAGGTTGCATGGCAGAAACTTCAACAACTTGTTCTGTCTCTGGGAGAGTGGGACATGCATCTGTTGGATAATCAGACGCACAACAGATACCATAAAGTCTTGGTTGGTTGGCTGCCATCACATTTTGTTGATCAATAGCAAGCTTCCTCACAAGGGATGTCAACTCTGTCAATTTGTTCTACAACCTTTGGTTATCAGAAACCATAGAAACAGAAACTTCATTTGCAGCCTTAGATGTAGCAACACCTCTAGTACCAAATTGTTGATAATTGGCTACCATGTTAGAAATCAACTGCCTTGTAGCAAGAGGGGTCTTGTCCATCAAAGTGCCTCCACTAGCTGCATCTATCATACTCCTGTCCATCAACATCAAACCTTCATAAAAATACTGAATTAATAATTGCTCATTGATTTGATGGTGAGGGCATGTAGTACACAGCTTGTTGAATCTCTCCCAGTACTCATACAATGTCTCCCCAACTAGTTGTCTTATACCACAAATCTCCTTTCAGATGGATGCTGTTCTGGATGCTGGAAAGAATTTCTCCAAAAATCTTCTCTTCATATCTGTCCAAGTGTTGATAGGATCTGGTTGAAGGTACAACCAGTCCTTGGCCACACCATCCAGTGAAAAAGGAAATGCCTTCATCTTGACATAATCCTCATGAATGTCATGCGACCACATGACATTCATGAGGATTATGTCAAGATGAAGGCA
>QARZ01040645.1:43457-61529 GCA_013407115.1 Glycine latifolia
ATATCTGTCCAAGTGTTGATAGGATCTGGTTGAAGGTACAACCAGTCCTTGGCCACACCATCCAGTGAAAAAGGAAATGCCTTCATCTTGACATAATCCTCATGAATGTCATGTGGTCGCATGGTGGAACATACTACATGAAACTCCTTAAGATGCTTGTGTGGATCTTCACCTGCAAGACCATGAAACTTTGGAAGCAAATGAATCAGTCCAGATTTTAGCTCATATCTGACCTCAGTCTCAGGATATTGAATACACCAAGGTTGGTAAACAGCATCAAGTGTAGCCAATTGCTTAAGAGTTAGGTTGTTATCAGCCATTGTATCAAGATGTTCAGAAGTAGAAGGATTAGAAGTAAATTCAGAATCAAAGTCAGAAGACACTATGCTACTGTCTAAAACTACACTATCAAAGTCATCTAAACTAATATTATGTCTGTTTAATCTGTGAAATGTCCTATCTATCTCAAGATCATATGCATGTAATTCACTTGATGTGGACCTAGTCATACACAATTCAGCTCATAAGGAACAATAAACACAGACAACACACAAATGTCAGACAGCTACTCTACCAAGACACTACTCACTATATATGCTGAAATGAAATAGAAATTGCAAAACAGCCCTAAAATTTTTTTAAAAGAAATCTAGAAAAATAACAGTGAAAGTCTAAAAATCATGATTGATTTTTGTGATTTTTTTGGTGATTTTTAAAAATCATGAAAATAGAAAATTGCCTCAAAAGTGGCCTAAATGAAGGAATTTCGCGATTTGGACCCATCCTGACCATGTTCATCCTTTATAGGGTCACTATGATGCATTAATTTTTCACACATTCTGGTAAAATTTCAGCCCATTTCGAGATAGTTTGCTGTGAAATGACCAGAATGCCCCTACGACAATTTTAAAAACGTTAAAAATCCTACTTAGAGGCCGAATTTGCCAATTTTAACCTAGACCCAACCCCTTAAAGGGGTTGCTTTTGTTTAAAATGGGGGATAAACTTTGGAAAACAAATCACAAAGTAAAACTACACAGGTCTAAAAATTCTGGACAGCAAAATGACACTACAAAAACAACTACACTACACAAATTCTCATCCTACTACTCCTTTGTTTTTTTGCTCTGTTTTTTGACAGCACACATGCAACTACATCATCCACACTTCATAATGAACAAGAACAATTATGCAATTATGTAACAAAGTGCGATTGTGCAGCAAAATGTAAATATGCAGTGAATGTAACTTCTTTATATATATATTACTACTACTATGAACTAATTATAGTGAATTAAAGCTAGCACACAATGAACCGTGTTCCCTGGAAACGGAGCCAGTTTTGATAAGCATTTGTCGTGTGGCTTCAAAACAATTAAACTAAGCTAATTCTGTAGCACAGGATTAACCTAGGTCGACTCAGAGATACAATCAATATGGTTCCAACTTCAATTCACTAATAAATAAAAGGGGTATTTTTGTCGAACAGTTTGCATGCGCTAAATGAAAATTGCAAAAATACAAACTACAATTAAAGATAAATGCAGAAACTAACAGAATTGATAAGTAATGTAAAACACATTAAAAAGCATCAATCCAATTCACGAAAAAAAGCTATTCGAATCATCATCGTTCTCAGAAATTTATCCTATTGTGAAAGTTCATTCAATTTCATTAGAAGCAGTTCAATCGAATTAACCCCTAAATTAATTGAAACCACAACCCTAATTGAAATATCATCCAATTAATCTGTGATTTATATTCGAAATTAGGAAATGAATCCATAACCTAATCTGCTTTCAATCCTAAACGCATTTATAATCATGAAAACAGAATAGCAATTGAAGAAGAAAGTGAACATTCACACAAAATTTGAAATACTAAACCAGAACTCAAATTCTTCTCTTGCTTGGGTTGGATCCTTGGATTGATTGATTATTTAGCCTTCCATGATCATCATCAATGAAAACCCTATGAAATAAGTGCACGAAAATGGAAGAAGGGAAAACAAAAATGAAGAACAATGAAGAACAGTTGAGAGAAAATAAGAGAAATGGTTTTGATTCTAAAAACTTAAAAAGAGAAATGTAAAACTGTTTTTGCAAAATGAAATGTAAGGTAATAATTCCTCCTAATGTCATTAATATATAGTGACTAAGTCTGAAGAAAAGAATGGGCCATGAACAACCCATCAACTCTAATTATTTATGCTATTTACACCAATAAAAGTCCAACTCACAACCCAAAAATATAAGTGCAGTGGTTCTGACTTCAAAGCCTAAAATAACCCTCCAAATGGCAGAATTGGCCTCAGCTTATTTCTGGAAAACTTGAATATCTTTTTGTTATCTTTCCAAGGAGTACAAGAACACTCAATTCAGAGTTCCATAGAGCTCTTTAGGTCCTTCACAAGGCAGATACGTCAAGTGAGCATAAAATCCAAAAATACGCAACAATTAGCAATTAAGCCCACTAAATTGCCTAAGATAAAAACTGAATTAGAATGGGAAAATAAAAGTCCAAGAGAAGTCAAATAAGCTAAGAATTATAGAAAAATATTTAACTAAAGGTACTCCATCAATTCTCAGAGTAATTCATTCAATGTCTATTTATAAAGAGTAGACCCATAAAGCTTTAAATATAAAACTGATTTAACAGAATGTAATTGATTAAAACAATAGTGTAATTGATTATTTTACCACAAGTAATCGATTAAAACACCAGATAATCAATTAATATGTTCTTGAGCTTTCTGGAAAATCTTTCATGAACAAGATAATCGATTAATACGTGATGAAGCAGTCATCAGGTATGTGAAATAAGCTTTGGTAATTGATTACTGATTGTGGTAATCGATTAAACCAGTAATGCATATTGACTAAAGAACTAAGATAATCGATTACATAACATGGTAATCGATTAAAGTAATGATGCATGATTTTCATATTGTACTATGTAATCGATTATAAGAAGCCCGTAATCGATTAATATGTTCTTCATGGCTTTTCTAGATTTAGAACAAAGCCTTTAATCGATTAAAAACATTGTGTAATCGATTAAAGTAGTAAGTTTTCATTTTTCCCAAAACTTAACCATGAGAACTTAGTTTATTTTAAAATCATTGAATAGCTTTAATACTTTAATGAAAAACATGTATGCATAAGAATGAGAATGCATATGCAATGCAAGGATCACAAGGTAATAATGTACTTGAACCACTTAGACAAATTACAAATGCCTTCAAATTGATTGGGCATGTAAAAAGCTAAAACATCAAGTCAATTACTTCATCCTTGCTTTAATCTACTTGCAGCTCCCCCTATATCCAACAATTTTTGAGTAATAATAAGAGTGACTTGGGGTTTTGACTCACTAGTACCATTTTTCCCCAATCCTAGTCCTAATGAAATTTATTTCCCAGTTAATTATCGATTCTCAAAATCAATTAAAGCCTATGATCATGTTCAGAATATGCTCTTTGTCTAAATCATTACCCTAATCATGGATCTATTAATGTAAGTCAAAGGATAAAATCAATTCTAGGGATTAATTAAAATTAAGTAATCTATTGGAGATTATAAATAGTTTAATCATGCAATTTGGTGCAAAATATTATTTACCTAGATCTACCAATTACATGCAGATAATCACTATTTTGCAAGGATTGAGATTTAGAATGGTCAGTTCCAAATAAACATTAAAATAAAGAGGAAAATTAATTAACATAACAATGAGGAATTTCATTAAGAACAAGGAGAGGAATACATTTGGACAGTTACATCATAACCCCAGACTAGGGGACTAGCCACTCATGATTAGACTAAATCTAGCAACCCTGTTAAAAAGTAAACATAGACATACCAATAGGCAGGACTGGTGACCATGATTCATCCTAGCAGTGTTGTTTATGCTCTTTAGCTCTCAAAAGCCCTCAAGGTTCTCTCAAACTTGTAAAAAAGATAAGAATAAACTAAAGATTAAACTAAGAATGAATTTTACGAAGCCTAGAGACCTATATATAGCTTTCTAAAGATATCTAAACAAAAAGTCACACCACGATTGTGGTGAATCCACCACAGTTGTGGTCAGAAGTGACACTGAAACTTTGGGCAATTATGGATTTGTAATGTCCCACCTCGTCACTACAATATCACTACTCTAAACACGTAATTTCAATTTTAAATGAAAACTCCATAATTTGATTATGAAATTGAGGGTAAATTTCTCGCGATAATACATTCACCAAACAATGCACAAATACGTAAATATATATATATATACCATTATATATCATTCACATGTCATAACATAATTCAATTTTTACATATATCTAAGCTTAGGATTTACATGCCCAATCAAAAGAATCAAGGAACCAACTAAGAAAGAGTTGATAAACAAAACACAACTCTTTCCCAAAAAGAACTCCAACGTCATCACATCGGCTTGGCGGCTCCAACCAAAAAGAATCTCCTCTAGAGTCACCTAATGCTGCTCATCTGCTCACACGAACGAAAGTTCGTGATCATTACAAGTACCAACCACACTGTACAACTAATGCAATGGTGAGTTTATTATATACAACCAACAAGTATTAGATAACAACAATTGGAAAGGAATAACAATAACAACCACAATTATTACCAGAACTCCATCAGTCCATTAAAAGCCTATCTATGAAATTTGAAGCCGATCCAACGGTTAAACAATCCAAAATGGTGATTTTACTAAAATAGGTTTCGGGTCAAACTCAGAATCACACAATTTCAATGCCGTTCAAAAAAACTCCACATAACTTAACGTCCACACCAAGCAATTACACAATGATAATTTACACAACAATTCAACTAATATAAAATAATTAAATAATCAAATAACACAAGAAATACATCAAACATCTATTTTCAGTTATCAAAATTTCAGGGTGTTACAAAACATGGGAACCACTAATGCACCGATCGTGGATAGTTAAAAAATTTAAGCAATCCCCTTCCCTCTCCAAGGACGCTCGAAATTTTTAACACAATCCCCTTCCTTCTCCAAGGATATCCAACATCTCACTACACCCCCTATGTACATACACAACATACACCCATCTTGATGACAACATCAATATCATCTCAATGCCATCATCAACATCATATCACCTCAATGTCATCATCAACATCAACATCATCTCATCTTAGTATCATCATAAACATCAACAATCATCTCAGCTCAATGTCATCATTAACATCACAAGAAATCGCATTCCACATATATACATATAAATTCATGCTTGGGATTCACATTCCCTAGGTCTTCTAACAACACAAATCTCATGCAATCAAAATCCATAATACCACGAGTCTGATATTTCAGGGGAAATTCTAAATTAAATAGGAGAACTATGGTATACAAGACAAACTTTTATGCCCAATTAAAATTTAATAAAGTAAATAGAATAATAGATATAAAATTTAGGCATAGTCTCCTCTATAATTAAGACTTTTTCCAAAAATTCCAATCATTACAACAACAACATCCTTCACAATTTCATTCATCAATAACAAATATATCACATCCAATAAGTTAAAGACACAATTTTTCTTGAAAACTAGCATGCATATGGACAAACATACATCCCCATAATTGGATTCCTTGGCCCCAACTACGGTATCAAAAATTGTAAACAAATAATAAACTCCCTTCAACTATCTATATCTCTTCGTTAGCTCCTTGCCACGTCATTTTGAGATACCTCAGGTTCACATCCTTTGGTCCAAATGCAAAGCTCTATATACCAAATTGAAGACAATTCAATATAGATTTGGAAGAAAATGTTAATATTAACATTTAGGGTCAAATACCCATTCAGTTTTAAAAGGGACTAAAATGGTATTTTTGGAGTATACATCAAAGAGATGTCATTTTGATATTCCAATCACGCCAATGTGATCGGGTTCAATGAAGGTTGCGAAAATGACATCAATGTTATAAAAAGGAAACTTTTATGACGTCTCATTTTTAAAAAAAATTCAAAGGAAGGGTAAAAACACCCAATAACGATACCCAAATTACAAGAGATACTAAGAAAGACTTAACTAACTACGAAAAGACAAGGAAATCATGTTTACCTCAAAGAAACCATGAAATGAGGATATGAGGCTTCGTTCTCTATCAAATTCTCTAGTTAAGTTTTGAAGATTCTACTCCGATTAAAGTGTTCCTCTTTGAGTGGTGGTCCGCGGCAAGCAACAATGACTCATGGTGGTCGTCGATGGTTGTGGGTGGTGGAGGAGGAGGTCTAGGGCTTTAGGTGAGGGTTCAGAGAAAGAGAGAGGGGTGACAATCGTGTATTTTGATACTGATGAATGTATTTATAATTTGTAGATCATGCTTAGCAAATTCGTCTTGCTAAGCGAAATTCCACTTTTGGCGCTAAGGTGACATTTCGCATTGAGTGAATTGTTGTCTTTGTGTGGAATTGCACTTTGCACACTGGTTACGCTATTGCACTTAGCACACTAGTCGAGCTAGGCGAGATGTTCAAATATATTATTTGACAAATCCTAACAGTCAAAACATGAAGCATTAGGTTGTGAAGCTACATTCCAAGTTTGAAAGCGATCCAACGGTTAACGAGTTCGAGATCCTGGTTTTACCAAAATAGGTTTTGGATCAAACTTGAAATCACGCATTTCCAACAAAGATCAAACAAACACACAACACTTCAACTAATACAAATTAATCAAATAATCAAATAACACAAGAAATACATCAAACATCTATTTCTAGTTATTGAAATTTCAATGTGTTACAAATTGACCATGACCCTCATGAATTGACCACAACCCTCATGAGTTGACCCCTCTTGGTTCTCCATGACCCTCATGAATTGACCATGATCCTAATGATTTGACCACAGTCATTGTCCGATTTTGACGTTATTTTAGAGGTTGTTATCACTTATTGTGGTTGTGCTAATTACCACAACTATTATCAATGTGCCACAGCCGTGATCAAGTGCAGAGTCTTCAGATCTTAATAAAATCAAACAATTTCCAACTTTTCACTCAATTAAACAACTATACTCCTATAATACAAAACTAATGTTCAAACACGAGTTCTGCCAAGAAAATGCATGCAAAATGTCAAAAAAATGCACACAAAATATCACTCAAAAAGTGGTTTATCATGCTTGCTACTGTTTTTTTTATTTCTTTGACCCTTTGAATGACCAAATTGGCTTTCGATGTCTTTATGAGAGTTGCAGAGAATTCTATCGTTGACATTTAGGTACTGGTCTCATGTCATTTGGACTAATACAACATAAGCAATCTTTAAAGCATTGCAGTTGTGTTATATTTTGAGGATAGAATGACATCTTTATCTTGATCATCAATTTTCTCCAAGATAAAAGTCATATTAGCTTACAACTTCTTCATGAAAGATATACATCTTTCTCTTAGCTTTCAATAGATGCTGAGTTAATATCAAATGCGCATTTATAGCTCAAGTAACTCCCAAATTATTGCATATATATCAAGTTGTCCAAACAGGTCAACATTTGCAACTTTAGGCTCAATTTTGTCAATGATCCAGGTTGTATCAGACCATGACTTGTTCATGAAAGTTGGAGATCATTCTTCAAGCATATCCACCAAAAAAATAGCTCAATTGAATTTTTAGAACTCTAGATACAAAGTACAGAATGAACTCATCCTATTGATGAAATTCCATTCTGAGTGTGATGTAGCAATTGTTCTTGATGTCATGTTCATTGTGCAAATCTTCATGTTTGCAATATTCTTCTTGTCTTTTAGTTGCTGATTAATTCTCATGTCTTGAGGTTTTCTCTTCATCTAGTGAGCATTTTGACTTCTTCATTGCAGTACACAACCAAGGACACTTTGAGTCTTCTTTTGAGCTTTCAAGCTTATCATCCTTTCTGAGTGGCTCATGACAGCCTTGAGTTTACTTCAATTTTTATTTTTACAGAACTTGTCTTTTCTAAATACACTTAAGCAAACTCATCAATAGGGATAAATTCAAAAGACATATGATTTTTGTTCAGAAGGTTTGCCATAATTAAAATATCAAGGGTTTTAGACTCAACAACAAGATGCATATACTTTTTGGTACCCATCACTTAAGAACTCCATAATTAAGTGTGCTTAACTTGGAGCAATTTTGGGATGGTTGACCTTCTAGAAAGTTTCCTGAGAAGTGTGTAAGTGAGACCAAAGCAGGCTAAAAAAATCTCATGTTGGTTTTGAGAACTATTAACGATCCTAAAAGTAGACGGGTGTTACAAGTAGTGTTAGAACAAAGCTCTCTTCCAGTATAGTGTGGTTCAAGGATGAACCAAGCGGAAACTTGTGCACATGTAACATCTCAAGCGAAAACTTGTGAACATGTAACATCTCAAACACTGACGAGTGCAAGTACTTGGATGTTACAAGTGGTATCAAAACAAACTTCTCGACCAGTATAGCATGGTTTGAGGACGAACTAAACAGAAATTGGTGTACAAGTCAAATCCCAGACAATAATGAGAATTGGTGTACAAGTCAAATTGCTGTTGTTTACTGTTCTGATTATCGTTGTTAGTTTGCACAAACCCTAAAAAGGTTGCATTTTTATGTTGGTTATTGCGTATTCAAATTTTCAACCTTTCTTTTGTTACACATTGTTGGAAAATAAGTGTTTAATATATGTGTGTGCGCTTATTGGTGCTTTTTTTTTATGCTCTGAAGATGTATGATTGATTGATGGGATGATCCATTTCCATTTTGGAGTGGTTGTTTGCTTAGTTTTACTGGTTTTTGCACTTGATCGAATTTGCTCAGTATTTTTGCATTTGACGTTTGATGCAATTTGAAGTAATTTTTGGTGCGATTCTGTTATTTCAACCAAATGTTTCAGGTTAAGAAATAGAACATCCAACACAGTCCAACCATAAATTGTAGGAATATGACCATCACCTAATATCTCAAGCATAATTTGTGCTTTTGACTCGCTAATAGTTGCTTTTTTATGTTATTCGGGTTAATGAGTATTCAAATTTTCATGAACTTTTTATATAGCAGTCTGTTATTTTTTTGGGAAAAAAGTGTTTATGGTGTGTGCTTTTGATGTTGTTTTTCTGCTTTGCATGATTGGATGGTTCATAGTTATTAACGATCCTATTGTCCCGCCCCACCCCCCCCTCTTCTGACAGGTGCTTGCCTTCAGGGACATAACTGATATCAGGGATTTGATAAACTGATATCTCACAGGCCCACTTTCTGTCTTACACACACTGGTGCACTCACACAAACACAAATTTACTGGGGCGGAAACTCTCTAATATTATTGATAATAGTCTGCCAAAGCCACACAGAGCTCTTTACATAATGTGCTATTTATAAGCACCAAAACCCTAAAACAATTCAAATTTAAATCTAAACAATATCTTCTCTAATATCTTTCTATATTATCTCTTTTCATATCTTATCTTTCTTCATATCTTATCTACCCATATCTTCTCATATATCTTTCTCATATTTAAAATTCAAACTACGTAACTAACTATCTATTTAAATGTTTATCCTAACAATAACTCCTCAAGCTCCTACACATATTCTTATCATTCCTAAAGTCAAAGACGGGTTAAGTAGTCTATCCAAGGTATATATTAGAGGCTCTTTCTGTGTACATATGCATATTATGCTGTCCCAAATTTTTGGAAAATCAATTACATGTTTGATTATGCTCAGTATATTTACATATTATTTATCTACTAAAGCATAAGAACATATTTTCCTCTTCAAATTCACTTTAGAAAGTAATAACGTAACTTAGCCCATTATTTTCTGGTGTTTGAAAGCAAACGATGAAATTCCTTCAGTATTTGAAGGTTTTTTCATGAAAAAAAGATTGCTCAGCTTGTATTGTCCTGTGGTGAAAGTGATAATGTTTTTTGAACTCTAAATTAGATCAGATGGAAGAGAGCCTGGTTTAAATAGTTGGAAGAAAACCTTAAAACATGGATGGAAAATAATTAATGGAAATCGGGGACAGAAATTTTTCTTTTTCGTGAGGGAAAAATAATGCAAACTGTCTTGTTTATTTATTATTTATATTTGTGGAAATGTAAGGTCATGAAACCTATTCAATTAACGTAATCACCAATTGCATTCACAGACAACTTGTCAATTATCACACTAAATTTCTTCATTAATTCCCATGTATTTTATATCAATTTACCATTTTTTGTAGTGCCTAAAGTTGAAATGTTAGTTTGAAATTATACTCATTTCTTTTTATGGATCTTTAAACAATTGCAAAAAGCAAATAAACAGCAAAAGAAAAAAAAATATCTACTGCATAATTGTGATGATGACATTTGTTATTCTCATCAAGACTTAACTTTTTTCTTTTTGACAAATCAAATTGAGTGACAGAAATTTCTGTATTGATTGTGCTTGTTCTCATATTGTTATTGATTATTCTGCAGGCGGACGAGAGGCACTATGAGATTCTTGGCCGCCTAGTCTACACCGCTAAGCTGGTTGCAAAGCAAGAAGGTCTCGACGACGGCTTCAGGATTGTAATTAACGATGGGCCAAAGGGATGTCAGTGTTCTTCTCCATGCCAACACTTGAACTTTGATAAACCATCTTCTATTTGAGTTATTGGCTTTGATAAATCATCTTCTATTTGCGTGATTCTTCTATTTGAGATGATTTCATTTTGACAGGTCAATCAGTTTACCACATTCATGTGCACCTCCTTGGGGAAAGACAGATGAACTGGCCTCCAGGCTAAAGTGTATAAGAGTAATAATCTGGTTGTGCTATCTTTACATTATGGTTTAAGACAACTAATAAGTTGCTACATGTGATGTACTTGAAGTGACATGTGATTAAGACAGATAACCAGTGTTGAATGTGTTTAAACTCTTATGTTGAATGTATTGTAGGCTACTACTAAGTTCCAAAGTCGTTTTCTAGATTCTGATTATGGATGGTGTCACTCTCTTATGCCATAGTTTAGATTGCCACTTTAACAGTAGTGGCATCAATCAATGCTTGTAGAAGGTGTTTAATTTAGTTCACAGGCATGGCAAATTCCACCTGACTCAGTCCCATCCGACATGGGGTGGGTTATAAATAAAAGGATAAGACAAGGTAGAATACAGGAATAGTGATGTGGAGTATGGTAAATGTACCACACCCCTTATCTAAATAAGAATAATGCTTAATGAAATTATTAATAGTAGTGTTTTTTCATAAGTAAATGCTAACTAGTTATGTAAAGGTTTTGGTGTTTTATAGCTACTGTGACGATGACCTTTGGTTATCAGTGGGTCCCTTAAGGCATTTTTACAAGTTTCGGTGGTCAATTTTGAGACAAATTTTAGTTTTGTGGCCTAGTTAAATTAAAATTCTTTACCTCTCTCTAAGAATGTGTCTTGTGGGAATTGAACTTCGGTTCACTTCCTTAAGTTCAACTTATTGGCTGGATCTTGGATGTGACAATGTTTAGAATTGCTGAGAAAATGGAATTCGTAGGAGTAAAAAGTGGAATGAAAAGACTAAAAAATCTTTATGTCCACATATATAATATGACTACAAAGGTTTTAAGTTGTTTTTATTTGTTAAAATATTTTGCAAAATATCCAAAGTTTATATTTTAGTCTTTCCAAAAAAAAATTGTATATTTTTTGTACTCGCAAATTTATAGTGTAATTTTTTTGTTTAGAATTAGGTTTGGATGAGTCTTAACTTACTTCACATTTGCTTGCCCATAGAAAACTTGACGTGTGTAGCATCTTTTTAGTGTCGTAGTTGTCTTCATTCTTGCCCACCTTGGAGACGAAGGTCGTGAACTTCTTTTGAAGCTTCTCCAACTGAGGGTTGCCCCTGGCGATGGTGGTGGTGCACGTGAGAAGTAAAGACGTAGTTTGTTGCCACACATTGAAACCTTTCTCGTCTTTCCCAGTATCTCGATCACTTATTGGGGACTTTCAGTTACCACTGTAAGGGACAATGATGTGATTGAAGGAGGAGCGGTCACCATCACACCATTGTTGGAGTTTCATTGTGTCATGCCGCTTGAATCAAATATGGTTCACCAATGTGATTTGGGCTTCGATCTAGACAATGGGTCATGAAGGGTGTGTCTCACCAACGAGATTTGGACTTCGATCAGAGTGTTGGTTGGATGGTGGTGAATCACTTATTTAGAAACATTGTTTTCTTTTATCGAAATTTGTTTTACATGTCTCGTTGGATTTTAGCTTGAAAATGAAATGCTAAAAACTAATTCTAATGCAACCTTAACACTGCTTTTTTAATTCCTTCGGCAACAATGTCAATAGGAAAAACACTGAGCAAATCAAGAGAATTGTACCCTTATGCTTCACATTCTTAGTAATTTTGCATTTGCTTATTTTATGATGTTTTTTGTTCATAGGGACTGGATCATGCAGATTCTTTGAATTTTTGCATTCTTGCATTTGATTTTGATTGGATTTATTGAATTTGACTCTTGCATTTTTAATCTTTTTTTCCTACATTTTGGAGTGATTTTTATCCACCACAAATTATATTTTTGCATTTTTTTAGTTTCTTTGTAATTTGTAGTGATTTTTAACTCTCATAAATTGTAGTTTAAAATTTAAAATAAGAAGAATGATATGTAGGCTTGGATTACCTAATTTCGAACTAAAAAGTCACATTATAAATTTGTGAGGATGAGAAATGGATAATTTTTTTACCGGGAATAAAAACAAAACTTTTGGTACTTTGTAGAGATAAAAAAAAAACATATTTTAGCCTTTATATTATATTATTAATTGAGGTGGATCCTGTGAATCATAAGAAATTTTCTTTCTCGATTAATCTCTTAAAATTGGGTTAAAAACATTTCTTGAATGAGTTATTCAACTTCAGGGATGAATTGAAAAATCACTCGTTTTGTTGGGTGTGTTTGACCTAACTTATTTTTGGCTTAAAAGTTACTTTTGAGTAAAAGTTAAATATTAGAACTTAATAAAATAAGCATTGTTTGTTAAATTTTCTTATTTTTAACTTAAAAAGCTCCTTTTAAGCTAAAAGCCGTTTGGTATTTTTTTTAAATATCAGTTTTATTTAAAATTAGTTATCTTATCTAATAAAAAATATTGTGCAAAATTAATTTAATTTGCATAAATTTATTTTAATGAATATAAAAGTAAATAAAAATATTAAAGTATAAGCATTTATTTATTTTTAATTTATTTTAAGGATGATTTGAAAAAATACATATTAATTATTTATTGTTCAATAATATTTTAAAAGAAATAATACCATTGCATATGATTAGAAAAAGTTCGGTAAGATTATAAGGTAATTCCACTTACTTATAAGATCATAATAAGTTTGTTTGATCACCATTTATTATAATATTACTTCAACTAACTTATTCTAATAAGCTACTTAAAGTATCTTATAAAAAATAAGCTAGTTTATAAATAACTAACTTTTTTTCTTATCCTTTTTATCCTTAATATTTTATTTGAAATTTCATTTCACCATTTTATTCAATTTAAAAAATCTCTTATCTTTCTTGTTAAATGTCTGAAAATTTTATTTATTTATTTCTCAATTTTACCCTTATCATTTTATTTGAAATTATATTTTACCAATTATAGTTAGAAGATATGATTTGTATCTTGTTTTGTAGTCATGCAAATGAGAGTCATACACATTCAAGTTCTTCTTGTATACAAATAAAAAATAAATATTTAAGAAAAATTATAAATAAAATACTTTTTATTTTTTGTTTTAAAAATAATATTACTAATAAAGTATTTTGATGTTTTAAAAATATATTTTAAAAATATAATTCTAATAAATTTAATTTAATTTAATTTAATTTTCCAAAAAAAGAAAAAAAATTAATTTTAACAGGTTTTTACAATATAAAATTTTAAAATATTATTATCCTAATTTTTAAAATGGTAAGCTATTAAAAATAAAATTCAAATATCATAAATATTAAATATATCATTTTATGTCATTTGATATTTATCAATTAATTTATGTGTCAGTCCTATCAAATACTTTTAATTAAATCAAATAGTTTATAAGATTTTATCTAATTTCTAAATTTTCAACTCTTAATTTATAACTTATTAGTTTACAGTTAACTTATAAGCTAGTTTTACGATAGAAAAAATGTTAAAAATAAACTGAGCCAAGCACACTATATATGAAAATATGTTATAAACATATGTTAAACTTATATGTGTTGGAGAAAATCATTTACTTTATAGTCGATTATGCTCATAATATTTTATTAATTCCTATCATTATTATTGAAAGACTCGTTGTGGAAGTAGAACATATATAGTACCTCTCATATGTACCACTTGTCAAGTGAAAAAAACAAGTTAATTATACTAGTAAAAGAAAATAGAATAGGTTTAAAATCACAAACGCATATGCTAATAATATGAATAATATTATTAATATTAATTTGTCAAAAATATTATTAATACTAATATATATATAATATAAAACAATATTTTTTTTTATTTAAGTGTGCCATTTTGATTCTTATTTAAGGTATATATACAATCAATTTCATTTATGAATAAAAGAAACTCATTATTAAGTATGTAGATTAACTGATGGAATGTTATTGTTTTTTTTTTTTTTAACTAGACATCTTAGATTCAAGTGTTAGATATGCATCCTATTAACAATTTTGTCGATAAATTTTAATCTTTCACTATGGTATGGTAAGGACATGTAATAGTTTTCCAATAAGTTGCTATAGGCGTAGCATACTTGAAGTTAGATAACTAGTGTTTACATGTGTTAAAATTAAGTTGGTCTGAATGTACATGTTATTTTCTACATGGATAAAAAGTGGACATATTGAACTAATTTGCACATTGTCACATTTAATGTAATAAAAGGTCATCAAAGTACTTTAATGGAGTCATACCTTGGGTACAATCTGTTAACTCTATCGGCAGAATGCATGGCCCTTATTTTCTTGTGGCAGGTTATTCCTGTTGATAGAGTGTGGTTGTTGAAAAGGTTGCTTAGACATGGTTTTCGAAGCGTATGACAAAGAAGCATTCCTTTTCGCTTTCTTGGTTGAGCCTTGTTGTGTTGTCTATATGAAATCCATCTTTCTTGCACTACTGCAATAACAACTTTTTAAGATCCGTATTTTAAGATGATTATTGAAAAATCGTCGTTGTTTGAGTATTGGTGACATTTTTGTAAATAAATATAACTTTTCAAAGTCGGTTATTATGAAACCGTTTTTAAAATATATTTTAAAAAACGATTTTTATAAAAATCATCTTTGAAATTAGATAGTCAAAAGTCAATTTTATGAAAAAACTCAAAAACCATCTTCATTGAGTGTGTCTTTATTATTTCTACCCGCACTCTTCTCACAGTCTCCCTTTTCAAAAACCCCCAAACCCCTTCCCCTCCCCTCCATGGATGCCAACCCCTCCCTCCTTTCCTCTGTCGATCCCAACGTGAAGCCCAACATGAAGTGGAACGACATCATAGGTGTTAGATACAGGGGTAGCTGGAAGAGGATCAAGACAAGGATGAAGTCATGTGTCTTAGACAAATTTTAGCTTTTTACATGCCATTCAATTGAAGACATTTGTAATTTGTTAACTTGTTTGAGAGCCTCATCTTATGATCACTTGCATTGCATATCCATTGGCATGCATACATGGTTTTAATCAAGTCATATGATTAGTGAAAAAGCATAAGGTTCTCATGTTTACATAAAGAAGTCAATTTCTCATGGTTAAGTTTTGAAAAATCACTTTCGGCACTACTTAATCGATTACCAGAATTGGCAATCTATTACTTAAGCCATGAAGAACTAATTAATCGATTACAAGGTAATGGTAATCGATTACACAACATAAAAACACAGAATATGTCTTCTTGTGTTAATCGATTACCATCTAATCGTAATCGATTACATTAGCACATTTCTGAAGCTAGACTGATTGTGATAATCGATTACATGGTGGTTTAATTGATTACTTTACTCATATATCTTTTCCAGAAAGAACTAAGAACACTTTAATTGATTAAATATGATATTAATCGATTAATTAAGTAAAAGTAATTGATTACATGGACGATTTAATCGATTACATTTAGTTGAAACAATTTTTCTATAAAAAGTTGTTGGGTCTTTTGATTCAAATTGAACTTGATGCTTCAAATTTTTCATCACTTTCAAAAGCCCTCTGATTCTAAGAAAAGATATACTGAGATACATAGCTCTTGTTCCAAAAACCAAGAATCACATGCATCATTGATAAAATTGATTTGGACAAGATTTGAAAAGAGTTTTCTTGGAGAGCTGATAAGAAGATTTCTTTCTTTCAACCTGATTTCAGTTTGGTAAATTCATTCACTTTCATTTTGTAGATCATAAGGTTGTATCTCTCCTCTAAACTCTTGCAGTAATTCGTTTTTACTTTTTTTTTTGTAAGTTCCTATCTCAAAGAGGTTGTTTAAAGCTTTTCTAGAGTAGGGTTCTCTAGAGGGAAGAATAGAGAAGGGTTCTCTATGTCTTGATCATTAGAAGTCTGAAGGCTGTTTAGATTTCAGTTCTTTATCTAGGGTTGATAATGGGTGATCATTTGTAAGCTTGTAAAGAACAAATTTTGTTATAGTGGAACTCTAGCCAAGTTTTGGTTAGAAGAAACTGGATGTAGTTTCTCTTTTTTTAAGGAGTGAACCAGTATAGATTTGGTGTTCTCTTATTCTCATCTTGTTGTCTTTATTTGCTTATCTTTTGGTTAATCTTTTCAAGATCTACAGATAGTTTTTTTGCTATTGCTTATAGTGAAGGGTGAGTCTTGATTGATTGAAAGTTTTAGTTTTAAAAAGGGTGTACTTGTGATAGGATCTTTAATCCGCTGCTAGTTAATTTTTTTTTAAAGTCCCTGTTTTAACCAATTCACCCCCCTCTTGGTTAATTGTGTGTGTTAATATTTTTTTCAGGAGGGTTGTCTCCTTTGGATCAGGTTCTTTTGTTCGATCTCTCAGATCAGATTTGGATACCTTTTCATTGCAATTTCTGTTAGTATATGGATGTCCTAGAGAAAATCTTTTCATTAGATTAGGACATACATGTACTTTTCAATATTGTCATAAATAAATTATAAGTGCTCTTTATCTTGTTTCATATTCTGTCTCGATATCATTATTAATATATGAGTAACTGGATAAAACCCTTGGAATAGAATAGGCATCTCTTGAGTATCAGTGATGGTATCACGATCATGAGGATTCAAGGATACCAGATGTCTACTCCTAAATTTTAAGTTCCTAGTCTAGAGACACTGAGAATGGGGATCAGTGATCTCGGATAAGACTAGCACGACTTATCTACTTGTATGCAAATACAAGGTAAAGACCTCATGAGCTACAGACATGGAGATGTCTTAGCTAAAGTCGTGGGTGGACCTATAAGGGTATAGCTCGCACTGAACGGACCCACAAAGAGACTCTATGAGGAAATCTCATAGATAGTATCATTAGAAGTAGTCTCTTATTATTTGGATGTGTTTTTCCTTAGACCAAAAGTTTTCACCTAGACTGTGTTCTAGAAGACATGCTTTGATTGTATACCTCATTTGCCTGAAACATGGAGACACATAGGTATATGTTGCGAACTCGGCAAGTATATTGTTCGTTTCAAGTAATATAATGATAAGAAAGATATCGTTCCCACAAGGATTGTTTGACCGATTAAATTATAATTAATATCAATAGATTGGAGAACAATTAAATTTAAGAAATTGTTGTTGTGTGTGTGTAGTAGTGAAATTAAACCTAATTATAAGCATTAACTATTATCAACAAGTAAATAGGGTTATAACAATATGCAAAGTAATGTAGCTAGGGCAACCCACACTAAATGCTTCCTACCTTCCTACATGTATTGTCTACTATATTCATCTATCTCAAGTAACTCAACATGCATCTTCATACAATAATAGCTAAGCCCTACTCCCGTAGTGATCTTGACCCTTTAACCCAAGTAATTACCCTAATCCCTTAG
>QARZ01040645.1:76529-145761 GCA_013407115.1 Glycine latifolia
GAAGTCGTGCATTCAATGCTGAAGGTGGAGTATTTATAACCTAGCTTGTGAAGTCCCTGTTTTGCCCTTGACAGCTTTAATTATAGAGCTTCTGTCGACCTGTGGCGCTGATGGCACCAACTTACAGAACGAATGGCGCTGATGGCGCCAGCTTGGCACTCTTGGCGCGGGATGCCAGTGGTAATGGCGCTGATGGCGCCATCCTGGCGCTAATGGCCCCAGGTTCCAGAGCTGATGGCGCCCTTGGCGCGGCTTTGGCCCGGATGGCACTGACTTCCAGTGTCTTTGGCGCTTATGGCGCCATTCTGGCGCTGATGGCGCCAGAATATTCTTCCAAGCTTGGTTCTTTTCTTCTGATTTTTGCTTAATCTTGGCACCTTTGATTGATTTCCTGACAATTTATCACATTAGCTCAAATCATAACACAAAAAGGGAAATTATCCATGCTCAATGCTCAATTCTTGCTTCTAAAAGCTTAGGAAACCTTATATGCTAGGCGCATATCAGTATACCTTTGGGCATGTCCTGAAAGAACACGAGTCTAGGGTGACTAGCTGAAGGAATTCGTCAAATCTCTGTGAGAAATTAGGTTATCTATAAATCGAAGAAATCGGGATGACATTTACGGGACTCGGGAATCTATGGATAGTAAAAGAAATCATGAGATGATTTGCCTTTAGAGTCAGTAAAATTGGAGACTCCCTATTTCGTATTAAAGCTTACCCTAGACCACAAGGGCTGATACGTTTCCTTACCCTAGGTTTTATGGGAAGGTAACCGAGATTAAAGGAAATGCATAGGGAAACCAAATAGATTTAATAGGATGATCTTATCATTTACCTAACTAGTTCTGGGGCAACAAAGCATTGCTAGTGCTTTGTGTTGTCATTAAATGGGTAATGGCCTTGTTGGACCCAAACTCATTTATGTCAATAGCTATGTTGGACCTAATGGGTCACACACTAACACTTTATTGTCATGACATTATAACATTAAAGGTTTTGGGCCTAATAATGGTTGTTGGCCTAATAAAGAGTTTGGATACCTATCTTAAAGAGAGAGGGGCGCATGAATGGAGTTAATGGGCTTGGATAGTCCAAAACATTATTAATTAATTTAAATAGTTAAATTAATTATCTAATATTTAAATTTGATAATTTAAATTTTGAATTTAAATATTTGAATTAACTATAGTAGTTAGTTTCATATCAAAAGGAGAAGATAAGAGCTAGATTTGAATTTGAATTCAACTAGCATCTTATCATGATCATGTCCTAGATTTTAGAAAGAAGTTTGAGGGCTGATTATGGGGCTTACATACGGCTGATATTTAATTATTATTTGAAAAAATAATTCCCAAGTAATTGACTTGGTCTTAGGAGGATATGATAGGAGGTTGTTGGCAATTTTTGAAACACAACAACTCTATCTTTTCTTCACGTGTGGGATGCTTCATAATCAGATTTTTTGGTTAAAAAAATCTGACTCGAACTCTTCTATAAAGTGTGCTATTGTGATCATAGTTCTCTAATTGTTTTTTTTTTAAAAAAAAAACCATCTACCTTCCTTCACTTTCACGTGCCCTTGTGTGAGTTTTGACAGAAAATTCAGCCACCAATATCATCTATTGGTGAGTCTCTTAGATAAGTAAAAACATTTTGAAACCTAACCTTCTTCCTCTCCATTGGTGTGCCTAGCCTGCCTCCTTTGGTGTTTGTTGGTGGTCTTCAAGAAGTGTTCTTGAGTCTTGACAAGAAGTGGTGTGGATCAACATTAGAGGGCTCGTATCTTCAAGCCTATCCTTGATCATCAAGTTACGAATATAAACAAGGTAACATCTATGTCCTAAAGAATGATTCTAAAGAATGATTCTTGTGTGGTATGTGTGGTTCCGCTTGAAAAATTCATAATTTTGTTTTTCTCACATGCCTTTGGGCTTAATGGCCCTTTGTTACAATTTCTTCAATCTCCTTTCTTATATTTCTGTTGAACATGATTTATTTCTCTCAGTTTGATGACGTCAATACTGGTATTGCTTTTCTAACCCTTTGTTGTGTTTCTCTTTATAATTCCCTTTATTTGTTTCTTTCTGTTCTTTCTTTGATCACATCTCTAGCATGGATGTTCAAGAAGCTAAGTTTGGTGCAGGTTTGCCCAAATGGAAAAACCATTGAAGCAGAGGCAACCCATGGCACTATTACCCATCATTATCGAGTTCATCAGAAGGGAGGTGAAACCAACACAAATAGTATTGCTTCGCGAGGTCTTGCATATAGGTAAGTATTGCAATTGAAAGCCACATGATTAGTTTTTCTTTATGCTAGAATCCATATATATATTGAAGGAAGCTTAAGTGGATTAAGGTGCTGTTGTTTGTGTTTTGTTTTTAAGGAAAAGTGTTTTTTAATATAAAAATAATGTCTAAAAACTTTACAATAATTAGACAAGGTTTTCGAAACAAAAGCAAAAATCTAAATAAAGATGTTCAGTGCTTTTCTCATTAGATAAAAAGGGAGCTTCTGCAAAAAAAAAGCCCTAAAACAGGACCTATCTGTACTTTAAAAATCATGTTTTTTTATTTATTGAAAATAGGTTTAATTATATAAGTTATTTTTAGAAGAAACAAGCGAAAACCTATAAGAAGTTATTTTGATGTTTTTCTCATAAGCTAAAAGTAGTAGCTTGTTGAAAGGAAAAAAAAACTCTAAAAGATATCATATGATACGTGGTTACTCTTTTTTGGGATTGCATTGAATGCTGAACTCCATTTTGGTCATTGTTGGGTTCTAGTTTTGTTTCTTGTGTCTTCACCAATCACTTCAACATTCGCTTGAGCTTAGATAGCTTGCTGGTCCCTTACTTCAAAAACCTTATGAATTGTCCATTTTGCTCCCAAAATTTGGATATGGGTTTCTTTAATCTGGTTGGATCCAGCTGGTAGGATGGACCAATTTGTTAGGAAGCCATATTGGAAAATAGAAGAAAGAAAATAATGTTGCATTTCTTGATTGCAAAAGAATAGACAATAGGACAGGTAACTCTTCTCCAGGGGTTTTCCCTTGACAGAGGATTTCTCCTTTCACAATGAACAAATCTCAACTCTCAATTTCTCTTCAATTTTCTAATCAAATGCACCCTAATTTTTCATGTGCCTTGTTGGATGGAAATGCTAGATTGTTGGACTTCACAGAGAAACTGGAAGCAGCTTGCATTGGAACAATTGAATTGGGAAAGATGACAAAGGATCTTGTGTAACACTCTGAAATTTCCATAGCTAAAAATAGATGTTTGATGTATTTATTGTGTTATTTGACTATTTGATTAGTTTAGATTATATGAAATGTTATGTAAATTATCCATGTGCAATTACTTGGTGTAGATGTCAAGTTATATGGAAATTGCGTTGTAATTGAGTGATTTCGAGATTGACCCAAAACCTATTTTGGTAAAATCACCATTCTGGATTGGTTAACCGTTGTATCACCTTAAAATTTTAAAGGTAGGTTTCTAACCCAAATATGTAACTTTTGACCGTTGGGATTGTCAAAATAACTTCTGGAGCATGAGACATTAATTTATTCACAGAAACAAAAATTTTAAAATTGGGTCAACTCGCCCAGGCGAATTTTGCAGGCATTTTTACATCAGCGTCTAGATAACAAAAATGGAGTTTCTTCTTCCCCCAAATAGCTCCCAAGCTCCCCACCATCCTCCTCCACCAGCCATGGCCACCGGTGACCGCCATGAGCCACCGTTTCTTGTCGTTGGACCACCACACGGAGATGACCCTTTTAATCAGAGTGGAATTTTCGAAAATCTTCTCAAATTTTTGGTAGAGAACGGAACTTCCAAATCTTTCTTTCTTGGTTTCATTGAGGTAATCTTGGTTTCCTTTGTCTTCTTCTAGCTAGTTTAAGCTTCTCTTAGTGTCTCTTGTGTTTTGGGTACCTTTGTTGGGAGTTTTACTCATCCTTTGAAAACCCTTTGCAAATGAGATGTTGTAAAAGTCTCATTTTTATGAAATTGATGTCATTTTTATGATCCATGTTGAGCCCTGGTCACATTGGTGTGATTGGAATTTAAAAAATGATGTCTTTTGATGTGAACTCCCGAAACACCATTTTAGCCCCTTTTTAAATCTGAGTGGGTATTTGACCTCGAATGCTAATGTTAGCCTTTGTTTTGAAATCTATACTAAATTATCTTCAATTTGGTATATAGAGCTCTTCGTCTTGGCAGAAGCACGTGAACTTGAGAGATCCCAAAACGATGTTTCAAGGAGATAACAGAGGGATATAGATAGGTAATGGGAATTTATTATTTAGTTATAGTTTTGGTACCATAGTTGGGGGCCAGGGAGTCCAACTATGAAGATAACTGCCTGTCCTTACTGTGTGCTGGTTTTTAAGAAAAACTAAGTTTTTAACTAATGGGATGCAATGTATTTATGAGTGATGTGTGTTTGTTCCTGAGTGTGCTCGTTTTCAAGGCAAATGATGTTTTTAACTAATGGGATGCGATGAATTTGCTTGTTGATGGATAAAATTATGACTGATGTTGTTGTTGTAATGATTGGATTTTTGGAAAAAGTCTTAATTACAGAGGAGACTTTGCCCAAAATTTTATAACGCGTCATCCTATTTTATTCTTTATTAAATTTTTAAATGGGCATAAGAGTGTGTTTTATATATTGTAGTCCTCCTCTTTAATTTAGAAATTTCCTAAAATACCAGTCTCGTGGTAATTTGGACTGTGAATGAATGAGATGATGTTGAAACAGAATAATGTGATTGGGTTGATGATGATGTAATGAGATAATGTTGATATAGTTGATGATGTTGAATATGGATGTTTATGATGATATTGAAATAAAATGATGTTGATGATATTGAAATTGAGATGTTATTGATGTGGTTGGTGATGTTTAAATGAGATAATGATGATGTGGTTGACGATGTTCAAATGAGATAATGTTGATGTGGTTGATGATGTTGAAATGAGATGATATTGATATGCATGATGATGATATTGAGATGATATGTTGTTGAGGGGACATTGATGAGAGATAATGTTGATATGAACAATGTCATCGTGTGATGTGGATATACATGGATACCCATGGGGGGTGCATGACTGGTTACCCTTGCGAGGAAGGATATGTTCCTAGCCAGGTCGTGCATTGACGGTGCCCATGGTTGTATGTGGTATATGTCCACGTGGGGTGCAATGACCGGTTAGATATCCTTGCGAGGAAGGGTTAACGAATTTTAACCATCCCAGGAGAGAAATGGATTGTTTAAAAATCCGATCCCTAGCTATTCATGGTTTGTGCATCGGTTGTTGGATATAGGGAGAGCAGGAAGAAGATGAAGCTAAAGAAGAAGCTTGTGCCTTAGAAGAAAGATTTTAGCTTTTCACATGCCAAGGAATTTGTAATTTGGTTAAGTGTATGAGAGGCTAATCTTATGATCCATGCATTGCATGAACTTGATCATTAACATGCATACATGATTTCATTAAAGCATTAAAGCTATTCAAGTTTTCAAAAGAAACTAATTTCTCATGGTTCAGTTTTTGGAAAAATGAAATCTTACTGCTTTAATCGATTACACAACATTTTAATCGATTACTAGCTACTGTTTTAAATCTGGAAAAACCATGAAGAATATTTTAATCGATTACCAACTACTCGTAATTGATTACATAGTACAAAATGAAAATCATGTTTCACTATCTTAATCGATTACCATGATATTGTAATCGATTACTTAAGTTCATTGTTAAATATGCATGACTGACTTAATCGATTACCAAAATCCGTAATCGATTACATAAGCTTGTTAACCTGACTGCTTTAATCGATTATGACTTGGATTAATCGATTAATTTGGTCGTTGCAGTTCCCAGGTTGTGCTAAGAACATTTTAATCGATTATTTGGAAATTTAATCGATTACATATGATAATTTAATCGATTACTTGGCACTATAATCAATTACATTCTATTATAAAAATTGTTTATAAATAGATTGAAGGCTTCTCTAAAAATACAACTTACATACTTCGATATTTCTAGCATATACAAGCCTTTTCAAAGTTAGAAAAGATTTTCTGAGTTAACAAAGCTCTTGTCCCAATTTTTAATCTTCATGGTGTATTGAAAGATTTCTTGGGCAAGATTTTCAAAGAAGTTTTGGAGAGAAAGTTCTGAATTTGATTTCTACATTTCAACTTTGATTGGTAAACCATATTCATTCGTATTCATTGGATCATCAAGTTGTTTCTCTCCATTATCTCTTGTTGTAAATTCATTTTTGTATTCTTGGTAGTTTGAAACTATTGTAAATGATTCTTTAAGCTTTTTCTAGAGTGGGTTTCTCTAGCGGGAAGAGTAGAGAAGGGTTCTCTATGTCTTGATCATTAGGAATCTAATAGGGTTTTAGATTTCTGTTCTTTTTCTAGGGTTGATAAAGAGTGGTTGTTGTAAAGCTTGTAAGAACTGAAATTTTATAATAGTGGAACTCTAATCTAGTGTTAATTAGAAGAACTAGATGTAGCTTCTCTTTAGAAGTGAACCAATATAAATTCTTGTGTTGGTTTTCTATTCCTTAAACTCTTCTTGTTATATTAATAATTAGTTCTTGGTATTATATTCATTACTTAACAAGTTCTATTTTTGAAGCAATTGTTTTTTGGGCTGAGTGGTTTGATTGATTTGAAGCATTGTTGGTTTAATTGTGATTAAGATCCTATAACTCTGATTTCTAAATAATTTTAAAAACCAAGTTTAAACCAATTCACCCCTATTGGTTATTGTGGGTATTCCTATTATTTTTCAATTGGTATCAAGAGCAGGTTCTTGAGTGTTCTTCAAGATCACTATCTTTCTTTAAAAAGAAAATGAATACCACACAAATTACCTTCAAGGAGGGTGTCTCCCTCAATCATCCTCCGATGTTTGAAGGAGAGCAATTCAGTTTTTGGAAAAATAGAATGCAAATCTTCATTCAATCAAATGACCCAGGTGCTTGGAATGCAATAGAAAATGGTTATTTGATTCCTATTGAAACTGTTGGTAATGATATGATTTCCAAAGAATGAGATGAAATGACAGATGTTGAAAAGAGAGTTGTCCAATATGATTTCAAAGCTAAGAACATGATTACTTCTGCACTTTCTTCTGATGAATTCTTTAGAACTGTTAGGTGCAATGGGAGATGTTGGAGATAACTCATGAAGGTACAGATGAAGTAAGACGATCAAGGAAGCATGCCTTAATCCATGAGTATGAAATGTTCAAGATGAACTCCACAGAAAACATATCTCAGCTTCAAACAAGATTCACTCACATAGTAAATCATCTTCTAGGTCTTGGAAAGATTTTTGATGCTGAAGAGTTGAACATCAAGATCTTGAAGTGTCTCACAAGACCATGGCAACCAAAGGTGACAACAATCAAAGAATCAAAAGATCTATCCAAAATGTCCATGGCTGCACTTTTTGGTAAGCTTCTTGAGTATGAACTTGAAATGTCACAACTAACCAATGCAGAAGATGCATATAAGAAACATAAAAGCATAGCCTTGAAAGCTGCATCCGCTAAGATGGAAAAGGAAGAAGACTCATGTAACACCCCGTGTGCACCCGGTGTATTAGCATCATATAATACCAGAAGCGCGCTATTAGCGTTAACCAACGCATTGCGGAAGCAAAAGAATCGTTTCTCTTGATTACATTATGTATAGAATAAAACAACCACATATGACACAAGCCCCTGCTGATCAAGATAAAACATAACATAACCACAACTATCAAGGCAGATATACATAAAACTCAAAAATAGAGATCATCAGGAGGAAACATACACTAAAAACAACATCATCGTCGTCTATACAATAAAACGGGTGTACACTCGCACCCTATCTTTTTAATACAAGACAGAGACAAAATAAAGACTCTTCTAGTCTTCATCTGCAGCCATACTCAGGTCCAACACTCTCAGCTAAGGCCTTCTGCATAGAGTATCTCCTCTCCTCTGGAAATACCTGAAAATCATAACCCACAACGGGGTGAGATAAACATCTCAGTAAGCTCAGGGTTCTGGGAAATCCTCCCTTACCCTGGTTCACCCCCAAGCACAAAACACATAAAACTAAAACAGGAACGAGCTTAGGAAATCATCCTAGCTCTCATAACCCACTACAGGGTAACATAACCAGATACTCTCAGTATCAGAGGTATCACACCTCATCCTGGCTCTCACAGCCATCTCAAAACCATCTAACAGAGCCAAGCCAGAATCATGGCTTCAATATCTCATATCGGCTCTCATAATCGTCTGACAGAGATCTCACAGAGGTACCTAATCATCAGTGTCAAACACTGGACACTGTATATACCAGAGAGGCACCGCCTCCAAGGCTATATATATAAAGCATGGCCTGAGTCCACCACTCAGGACTTCATACACAATGCCTGAGGAATCTCTCAACTCAGGACTTTCACATACACTCAAACCATCATCAATATCCATGTGATTCTGATGGTCATCACCATCTATCACCTATCATCACCATCTATCACCTATCATCATCATCTATCCTGCGGAGGTTTTCATCTCGATATATATGCCGATCCCCCCTCTCTCAGAGGATCCAATATATACTAGGATATCTCATGGCAGGACATCACTATCTATCAGAAGCACCCCGAAAATATATAGGTACAACCACGTCTGGAGGACTCCTATATACCGGGTCGGCTCCTCTATCATGAGCTACAACTCATATCCTGTCTCAACAATTACTATCTATCAGAAGCACCCCGAAAATATATAGGTACAACCACGTCTGGAGGACTCCTATATACCGGGCCGGCTTCCCTATCATGAGCTACAACTCATAAGCACCCCGAAAATATATAGGTACAACCACGTCTGGAGGACTCCTATATACCGGGTCGGCTTCTATCTTCATTATCTATCAAAAGCACCCCGAAAATATATAGGTACAACCACGTCTGGAGGACTCCTATATACCGGGCCGGCTTCTATCATGAGCGACAACTCATAACCTCTATCCTATTACTATAGGATTCCACATTTCAAACCTCGTATGCTAATACACATCAATCTTCCCCTCTCAGGGTTAGGCATACACAACAATAATCATTCATAGCTTTTCCCCTATCACAGGGATCAAATCATCAATCAACAATCATTCATAGCTTTGCCTAAGGAGGAACCTCCATACAGGGCAATCCACCCTTAGGACTTTAACGGAGAGCAGTGGCACCTCCCAAGGAATCTCAGCTATTCCAGGGAGTCCACAAACTCTTCCTCTGGCTAGGGAACCTCAACTAGCCCGATACTATCGCAGTATCCTATAGGTTCCATCACAGATCATTCTCTAATCTGTATCTCATCAAAGCCATGGAACATCTCACAGTGTTCCTCCATCTCAGGCCCAAGGCCACACCTTGAAGTCACAGGTGTCAAAATACCCTCACACTGTCTCAGTGTCTATCCTAGGGTTTATCATGTATCACAATCTCTGGAACAACAGGGGTTCCACCCTAAACATCATTCATCCAGCCTTCTAGGCTTATCTCAACACATATCATCATCAACAACAGGCCATCACGACCTTTCTTTCTCAGCATGCACAATACATATATATATATATATATATTCAAACATGGCATGCACCCATCACCCACTTGGGTGGCAAACAAGAGAAAGGGAAAAACATCACAGAACGATGAGCTTACCTGGCAAGCCGTGCCCCTCAGCTTTAGCCTCAACTGATGGTCTGCTTCTCTGACACCCTCAGTGTCAAGCCCTAACAAGGCACATACACACATATCACAGACCATATAAGCATATATTCATGCATCAGCTCATCCAGCAGTCATCAACTGCCTCTGGGAAGGAACCACAGTTCTTTCCCTCAACCCGAGTCATCTACTCCAGGGTTCATCAGGCTTATCCACACAAGCCTCCCATAGACCCTCAGTGGTCTATCTCAGGTTCATCCATGGCCTCAGAGTCATTCCAGACTCACACACCAGCCATCCACCATGAGCTCAAAGCTCCACAACCTCAAAACCTCAGGGTTTCTCAGGGCTTGAACGGTCTGAACCACAAGATACCGTTCTCATAGCCCAACAGGCACCTCAAGCCTCTCAACATGGCTCTTGCATGTCTCAAATCAAGTGACTCAGTCTAAGTCACACATGCAAAGCCTAGAGCCAAAACCAACAATCACCAAATCACAAACTGAAAGCTAATCCTTCCTCCTCTCATCATTCTAAGCACTTCTCTCAACTGGACCCAGAGCTAATTCTAGCTCTATCACAGATGGGTCACTATTCATCAAAACCCCCAAATCCAAAATCAATCGGAGAAACTCGAGTTTCTTACCTCAGAACTGACGAGGAAGACCTCTGGGCTGCTCTCCCTAGCCTTGGTGCACTGAACCACCGCCGTTCCTCGGCCAATCTCGAGTTCTCTGCAGCTTTCTCAGAGAAGGGATTTTCAATGAATAGGGAGAAAGGATTTTGGCTTTCTAAGTGATCCTCACAAGCTTATAGGTCATAGGGAAGTGTTTTAGGTCACATGGCAAGAACATGGGAGCTTGGGAAGCTCTCCCATGGCTGCTGAGGTCCAGAGGAAGAAGAAAACCAAATCCTCTTCTCTAAAACGCGACCCCTCTTTAAATACAGTCTGCACCGACCTTCCCGCGCGATCCGCGCGGGACACCGCGCCATCCGCGCCAGCTACAAAACCCATGGCGCCATCCGCGCCAACTCTGGCGCCATCCGCGCCAACTCCCCCTGGCCTATGGCGCTGTACACGCCACACCTGGCGCTGACCGCGTGGAGTTCCAGAGAAACCTGGTTTTCCAGGCCACTTACCGCGCCATCAGCGCCACCCATGGCGCTATCCGCGTGGACTGGGAAACCTCTGGCGCTAACCGCGCCAACCCTGGCGCCAACCGCGCCACATGCCACACAGGGTTTCCCCCTGAATATGCTGGCGCTATCCGCGTGGGATCTGGCGCCAGCCGCGCCACACTCAGGGTTCTTACAACTCAAGTGAAGAAGATGAAGATGACAACATGAATCTAATTGTCAAAAAATTCAGCAAGTTTATGAGAAGAAACAAGAACAGAAAGTTCACAAAGTTCAACAACAACAACAACAAAAAGAGTGAGAACAACAACAACACAAACTTCACTTGCTTTGAATATGGTAAGTCTGGCCACATTAAATCTGAATGTTCTATCTTTTTAAAAAAGTAACAAGGTGGAAAGAAGACAAAGAAAGAATGAAAGCCTAAGAAGGCCTATATAGCATGGGAAGACAATGAGTCAAGAACTTTTGAATCATCAAGTGAGAATGAAGAAGCAAATGTATGTTTCACTTCCACAATAAGTGAAGATGATGATTTCTTAAGTGCTGAAACAGAGGTAAATTCTGAATTTGATTAAGTTGTTGATGTTTTCCATGAAATGCATGAAGAGGCTCAAAAGCTTGCAAAATCCAATAATAGGCTAAAAGGAAATCTTAGATGGCATATCAAAAAACTTGTAGAAATGCAAACTGAAATTTGTAAGTTGAAAGAAGAAAATGAAAAACTTGTTTCAAGCTACAAAATGAATGGATGTGTATGTGCTTCTTCTTCATCAAATGCTGACAAATACCAAGCTTTGCAAGAAGAGTTTGATGAGTTCAAAAAGAGTTTAAGGTGAAAAACATATGATAGTGCTTTTAGAAAATAATTACTTGGTTGATCTTTTGAAAATGCTCTATAAAGGAAAATGCAATTTAGCTGAAATGCTAAGTGTGCAAAAATATGTTGGAGATACTTTTGGATTGGGTTACAAATATGGATCAAAATCTTTTGGAAAAACCAAGTTTGTGCCTCCAAAACAGAAATATCAACAAGCTGTTTCAAAAACAAAGTTTAATCATATGACTCATTTTGAAAGAGCGTCAAGAGCTGTAACTTGTAACTATTGTAAGAAGAAAGGTCACACATCTAATAGGTGCTATGCTAGGAGATTCTATGTGCCGAATGGAGAATGCATTTGGGTGCCAAAGAAAAAGAAAATAGCTAACCCCTATGGACCCAATCTCAATTGGGTACCTTCTTTTGTAAATTGATTTGAATTCTGCAGGTGTGTCTAAGAGCAAAATCATCATTATGGTATCTTGACAGTGGATGCTCTAGACATATGACCGGTGACATGTCAATGCTCACAAATTTGACTCTTAAAGATGGTGGAATTGTCACCTATGGAGACTGATATGCTTCCAGCATATATTAGTTTTTAGGATCAATAGATTAATAAATTGTTCAATAATTAGTAATATAGATTAGAATTATTTAAGTTTAATACTTAATTGCATATTACTTTAATTTCTTATTTGTTTTTTTTAATTAGGAACCATCAAGAGAGGAAAAGAAGCAAAAAGAACAACCTAGAGCTCTCGACCAAGCCGCGCAGATCATGCCAGACCCCGCGCCAGATGCTAAAAGCAAACCTTCAGTTCGAGCAAGCCACGCTATCAGTGTGAATTCCACGCAAGTAGCGTGGGACTACCAAAGGTTAACTCCTCAGCTCGAACAAGCCGCGCCATCAGCGCCACATTCCATGCGAGTATGCCAAGATATCAAAAACAGACATTCAGTTTGAATATCCCACGCGATCAGCGTGGGACACCGCACTGTTAGAGCCAGAGTTCCAGAACAGCTTAATCAATTCGAGAATCCCACGCGATCAGCGTGGGACTCCGTGCTAGTCGTGCCACAACCACGATATTTCCTGATTTAAAAGATCTGATACTGATTTAGCTTGAGAAAAAGTTCTTTGTTACCTAAATTAAATCTAGAACGTATGAGTGATAAAAAGGAACCTCTGGGACACAGAGAAGTACCTTCTTCTGGAATCTTGAAAGATTTTTTGCAGAAGAAGACATTGAAGAAACCTTGGAGAAGATTGGATTCATTAGGGTTACTGCAGAATAGCAACTCTGCTTGTAATTTCTTCTCTTCCTCTGGTAATTCTTCTCTAGGAACATGCTAGTTGTAAGATTAATGTCAGTTCTGAGTATGCTTGGCTAAGTTCTTGTATTGTGGTTAGAGCAAAAATCTATTTGAATTCCTCTATGTCTTGATTGGTTTTAATGAGAATTATCATAATTGCTTTGTTTTATTCTATTCTTCATTGTATTGTTCTTAATTGGGACTGGCCATTCTGTTAAGATACTTAGGATTAGGATTCACAATAGGGATATTGGGATTCTAGTTTCTGAAATGAGTAAAACAACAATTTATCCATTACCTAGGGATAGGAATGTGTAGTTGCAGCAATTTCAGGATGTATTTGCTAAATGCTTGGTTTAAGAGGGAATCTCTAAGGGATTAGGATTTCTAATTTTACTAAAGGGTTAAATTGCTAAGGGATTAGGATTTAGCTAATTATGTGAAAATACATCAGCTGAACAATTAGAAATAATTCAAGTTAATAATCAATTTAAGTATAGAAGGTAGGGATCATAGAGGAATGCGCTTTAACCACAATTGCTTCTCATCACTGCATAACAATCGAATTAAGTTTAGTTACGTTCTCGTTAATTTTCTGTTATTTAATTTAAGTTACGTAATTACACAAACTCAACCAATTCTCTCAATTTATTATTTGTCTTCCAATTTCTAAGACGTTAAGTTACAATAAAATTGCATTCAATCCCTATGGAGACGATACTTTACTTACTCACTTTATTACTTGAAACGAACGGTACACTTGCCGATTTTGCAACAGAGACAACAACAAAGGGAAGATAGTTGGTGAAGGAAGTATAGGAGACAACTTTCAAACCAAAATCAGAAATGTCCTCTATGTGGAAGGTTTAAAGCATAATCTTCTATGTATAAGTCAACTATGTGAAAAATGATTCAAAGTGTCATTTAATGACAATTGTGAAAATACAATGAATATCTAATCTAATAAACCAAGAGGGGAGGGGTGAATTGGTTTATTAAAACTTTTTGACTTTTCTTTGAAATTCAAACTCAGCGGAAGATAAACAATGGATCGTATCTTTAAACCAAACACTTTTAATAAGCAAAATTCTCTTTTTCCAATCACTTAACTCTTGTGCTAAAACAAAATCAGAATTGATTCACAATCTAATACCACAAGCAATTGAATGTAATGTAAATCAAAACACAATTACACACAAATTTATACTGGTTCACCTCTAACCACTTGAGGCTACATCCAGTTGTCTTCTAATCCAAACCAGATTAGAGTTCCACTAACAAGATTCAGTTCTTTACAAGCAATCAACCAAGTCTCTTTCACCCACCCTAGGCAAAATTCTAAATCTAACACTAAGATTTATCTAAAGACTTTAGAACCTGAGCACACCACTCAGTTCTACCCACTAGAAACCCTATCTAGTTTTGCTTTAAAGAATTCTAACTTGTTACATGGATAGTTTCAACACAAACTAAACAAAACAAATAAAATCTCCCAAATAATAGAACTAAAGATTCAAGAAGGACATCACCTTAATCCTTTTGCAGCAGAAAAGGAATTATACGAAATTTAAAACCTGTGATGTTGAATGAACATGCAGTCTTGAATGATCTTGCAACAGATTAATGCATGAATGTTCACTAAGAAACTCCTTCTTTTACTCTAGCTTCATGATTCTCTATTTTAAGAACAACCCAAATGTAAAAGACTCTTTCTTCACATTAAAGCACTCAGAGAATGTTAATACACTTTTGTAATGAAAGCTCTCGAAAAATTAATCTTTTTGATTGTGAGTCAATGCATGCTATTTATAAAAAAACAGATTTAACAGACTGTAATCGATTATTTCGTCAATGTAATCGATTAATTTAACTCAAGTAATCGATTAATTCGACCATTTAATCGATTAAAATGTTCGTAGCAGTTCTGGAAAATAAGCATGATCAAAGTAATCGATTATTTCATCATTTAATCGATTATTCCAGTGAGCTTCCCTTTTGCCTCTTAGCCTATTTAATCGATTACGATTAATTGGTAATCGATCAAGTCACCTTCTATACTATACAGGATTATGCAGAATGCTTATGTAATCGATTATTTACCTATGTAATCGATTATTACAGTCTTAAAACATTTTATGCATATTTGAAACTCATCAATGTATTTCTAACTCAATGCATATGTTTATTACTTTCTACCTAAGCATGAATGCATGTTGATTTAATTTTATTAGTAGCTGCAAAAGGATATTTAGGTTATTCCTTTTAATGAACCAAGCTTAACATACAAAATAAAAATTACAAGGCATGAATCAAATATCAAAACTCAAAACTCTTCTTCTTCAGATTCTTCAATCACTTGAATCTAACAAATTGTTGTATGATATGTGATGGCCAAACTGGTGAGGTGATTTATATAGGTAAAAGAAAAGGTAATATCTATTTACTCTCCATAGATCATGCATTCATTCACAACACTTCTTGCCTAATAAGTAAAATTGATGAATCTTGGTTATAGCATAGAAGGGCAAGCCATATTAACATGCATCATATGAACAAGCTTATTAGAAAAGACTTAGTCATTGGCTTACCTAAACTCAAGTTTGAAAAGGATAAATTATGTGATGCTTGTCAAAAGGGGAAACAAACAAAGAATTCTTTTCAAAGTAAAAATGTTGTTTCTACTTCAAGATCCCTTGAATTACTTCACATGGATTTATTTGGTCCTTCTAGAACCATGAGTTTAGGAGGTAATTACTATGGGCTTGTAATTGTTGATGATTACTCTAGGTTCACTTGGACTTTATTTTTAAGATCCAAGAGTGATGCTTTCAATGCTTTCAGAAAATTGGCTAAACTTGCTCAAAATGAAAAGGGAAGCAAAATTATCTCAATAAGAAGTGATCATGGTGGGGAATTCCAAAATGAACATTTTGAAAAATTCTATGAAGAAAATGGAATTAACCACAATTTTTCAGCTCCAAGAACACCCCAGCAAAATGGTGTTGTGGAGAGGAAAAATAGATCCCTTGAAGAAGGTGCAAGAACACTTCTTAATGAGACAAATTTGTCTAAACATTTTTGGGCTGATGTTGTAAGTATAGTTTGCTACACTTTGAATAGATTACTAATAAGGCCTATTTTGAAGAAAACTCCTTATGAACTATACAAAGGAAGAAAACCAAATGTTTCTCACTTAAGAGCATTTGGCTGCAAGTGTTTTGTATTGAATAATGGTAAAGAATCACTTGGCAAATTTGATGCTAAAGCTGATGAAGCCATCTTCCTTGGATATTCATTACAAAGCAAAGCATATAGAGTTTTCAATAAAAGAACTTTATGCATGGAAGAATCAGTTCATGTTATTTGTGATGAATCTAATCCCTCTAAAGAGGAAAAGAAGTGTGAAAATGATGCAGGTCCTTTAGAAGAGTTCATACAACTTAATGGATCAATGGATAAAGAAAAGGAAAAACCAATGGCTGAAATGAAACAATCAACACCAGTTCAAGAGCCAAAAGATTGGAGAACTACAAGAGATCTCTCCCTTGACAATATAATTGGTGAAGTTACAAAGGGAGTATCTACTAGATCTTCATTGAGAAATCTCTACTGTAATATGGCTTTTGTTTCACAAATAGAACCTAAAAGCATTGATCAAGCCTTACATGATGAACATTGGATGCATGCCATGCATGATGAACATAATTAATTTAAGAGAAATGAAGTTTGAGAACTTGTTTCTAGACCTTCTTCTCTCAAACCTATTGGCACTAAATGGGTTTTTAGAAAAAAACTTGATGAGAGTGGTATCATAGTCAGAAATAAAGCTAGATTGATTGCAAAAGGTAACAACCAAGAGGAAGACATTGACTATGAGGAGACCTATGCTCCAATAGCAAGGTTAGAAGCCATTAGGTTGCTACTTGCATATACATGTTTGATGGATTTTAAACTGTTTCAAATGGATGTTAAAAGTGCTTTCTTATATGGATATATTGAGGAGGAAATCTATGTGGAGCAACCTCCTGGTTTTGTAGATTTCAAATATCCAAACCATGTTTTCAAACTCAAGAAAGCTCTTTATGGTTTAAAACAAGATCCAAGGTCTTGGTATGAGAGATTGAGCAAATTTCTGGTTGATCAATCTTTCATAAAAGGACATGTTGATAAAACCTTGTTCATTAAAAGGCAAAGCAATGATATTTTATTGGTTCAAGTATATGTTGATGATATAATTTTTGGTTCAACTAATCAATCCTTGTGCAAAGAATTTTCTATCTCTATGCAGAATGAGTTTGAAATGTCAATGATGGGAGAATTAACATTCTTTCTTGGACATCAAGTGAAGCAAATGAAGAATGAGACATTTCTAAATCAAACCAAATACTACCTTGAAGTGATAAAAAAATTTGAAATGGAGAAAAACAAAGATGCTGCAATTCCAATGGCAACATCAACCTATCTTGATTCAGATGAAAAAGGGAAGAAGGTCGATGAGTCAAAATTTAGAGGAATGATTGGGTCCTTATTTTATTTGACTGAAAGTAGACCAGATATCATGTTGAGTGTGTGTTTATGTGCAAGATATCAAGCAAATCCCAAAGAATCACACCTCACAGCAGTCAAAAGAATCATCAAATATCTCAAATCAACACCAAGAGTTGGTCTTTGGTATCCCAAAGGTGCATTACTCAACTTAATTGGATATTCTAATTCTGACTTTGCATGGTGAAAATTGGATAGAAAAAGTAATAGTGGAACTTGCCACCTACTTGGCAGATCTCATGGCAATGCAAAAAGCAATCTTGTGTTGCTCTATCAACTGCTGAAGCTGAGTATATCTCTGTTGGAAGTTGCTGTGCTCAAACCCTTTGGTTGAAGCAACAACTACAAGATTTTGGTGAAGAATTAAAAGAAATTCCCTTGATGTGTGACAACACAAGTGCCATCAACATATCCAAGAATCCAATAATGCACTCAAGGACCAAACACATTGAGATAAGATGTAACGCCTTGAAATTTTGATAATTGAAAATAGATGTTTAATGTGATTGTTGTGTTATTTGATTGTTTGATAAGTTTGGATTAGTCGAATGATTTTTTTTTTGTAAATTATCCTTGTGCTATTGCTTGATGTAGATGTCAAGTTATGTGGAGTTTATTTGAGCTGCGTTGAATTGTCTGATTCTGAGTTTGACTCAAAAACGTGTTTTTACTAAAATCATTATTCTGGATTGGTTAACCATTGGATTGACTTAAAACTTTAAATATAGGTTTCTAACCCAAATATGCAAATTTTGACCGTTGGGATTTCCAAATAATGTTTGTAACATGAGAAAATAAGTTTTTTCATGGAAGTAGAAATTTTAAAATTTGGTCAGCTCGCCCAGGCGAATTTTGCAGGCATTTTTGCTCGCCTAGCCGAGTGAAGTCGGCATTAAATACGTCCAAAAGTGTCCAGACCACAAAAATTGGTCTTCTCCCTCTCCCAAACAGCCCCCAAGCTTCCTATCACCCTCCTCCACCACCCAGAACCACCATCAGCCACCACGGGCCGCCATTGCTTGCCACAAGACCTCGACATGGAGAAAAACCACTTAATCAGAGCGGAATCTTTGAAACTATTCTCGAATTTTCGGTAGAGAACGGAGCTTTCAAATCCTTCTTTCTTGGTTTCCTTGAGGTAATCTTAGTTTCTTTTGTCTTCTCCTAGCTAGTTTAAGCTTCTCTTAATGTCTCTTGTGTTATGGGTACCGTTGTTGGGAGTTTTACACTTCCTTTGAAAAACCTTTGAAAATGAGATGTTGTAAAAGTCTCCTTTTTATGAAATTGATGTCATCTCTGTGATCCTTGTTGAATCCCGATCACATTGGTGTGATTAGAATTTCAAAATGATGTCTTTTGATGTGAACTCCCAAAACACCCTTTTAGCCTATTTTTGATTTGAGTGGGTATTTGACCCTAAATGTTAATTTTGACCTTGTGTTTGAAATCTATACTAAATTGTCTTCAATTTGGTATGTAGAACTTTATGTTCAGACAAGCACGCGTAATTGAAGGATCGTGAAATCTCATCGCTAGGTTGTAATAGGGAGAACTCCTGGTTAGGTAAGGGGAGTTTATTATTTTGGCGATAGTTTAGATACCATAGTTGGGAGCCAAGGAGTCCAACTATGAAGATAACTTCATGTCCCTGTTGTGTGCCGATTTTCAAGAAAAACTATGTTTTTAACTAATGGGATACCTGTCCCTGCTGTGTGCTATTTTCAAGAAAAACTATGTTTTTAACTAATGGGATGTGATGTATTTATGATTGATGGGTGTTTGTTCCTGTGTGTGTTCATTTTCAAGAAAAATTGTGTTTTTAACTAATGGGATGCAATGAATTGGTTTGTTGATGGATAAAATTGTGAATGATATTGTTGTTGAAATGATTGGATTTATGGGAAAAGTCTTAATTACAGAGGAGACTCTACCCAAAATTTTATAATATGTTTTCCTATTTAATTCTTTATTAAATTTTTAAATGGGCATAAGAAGTTGTTTTCTATATTGTAGTCCTCCTCTTTAATTTAGAATTTTCCTAAAATACCAGTATTGTGGTAATATGAATTGTGAATGAAATAAGATGATGTTTATGTGGTTTGTGATGCTTAAATGAGATGATGATGACTTGGTTGTTGATGTTGAAATGAGCTGAGTTTAATATGTATGATGATGATATTGAAATGTGTGATGTGGATACACATGAATACCATGAGGGGGTGCCTGATTGGATAACCTTGCGAGGGTGGGTTTATGAATTTTAAGTATCCTTGAGAGAAAGGGATTGTTTAAAATTCCAGTTGTAACGCCCCGTATGCACCCGGTGCATTAACATTGATTTATGGTTATTAAGCGCAACAATTATCATAGATAATTAATTCGGAAGTGATAAACAAAATGACTTCATCAACCGTCATTAACAACACCCACTGTACATCATATATGGTGAATTCTCATAATATACAATGTATATCTCAAAACTATACAAAATCCCTATCAGGGTACAAAACAATAGGCATATATCAAAATGTAGAGCTAACATGCTCTCAAAATCTATGCCTAAGGTTCTCACAGAACCTATCCCTGCTCGGTCCTCTTGCCCTGGGATCTCTCAGCAGCTCCCTGAGTATCACCTGCAAAACATAACCCCCAACAGGGGTGAGATAACAATCTCAGTAAACTCAGGGTCCTTGGAGGTCTTTCCTCCCCCTGGTTCACTTCCATGCATATAATATCTAAATTGGCATTACAACTAGCCATCACAACTCTCAAGTCATAACAACACATATACATATGTCTCAAGGGTTTATCAGCACCCTTTTTATAAAAACACATCAATATTATTTAGCCATCACGGCCCTCAGCAGTTCACAACATATCACATGTATATTTCAACTCAGATACAACATATACAAAGATAGATATATTATATTCCTTGAGAAATATCATCTGCAACAGGTACACTCTCCAAGGATTTACTCACATATATAAATATATCTATACCGTATTGCCTGGGAAAAGATCATCTGCAACAGGTATCTTATTCCAGGACGCACTCAGACATATATGGCACTTCTGAGAGAAGCTCATCTGCAACAGGTGCATTCTCTTAGGTTTTATCACATACATAATATTGACCACTTAGAGTTGTTCCACGTAACTCTGGCTCTAAGGGAAGTCCATATTTAGTCCATTCTACTGGCCAGAGAATCTCAATAACCCACAACACACATAGCCTCAATTCATGTATATCAAGTACATGTTTTCAATCAAAACAGGAATACACAATTTCAATATACATGCATCACTTCATACAGTAACCATCACTCCCTCTGGAGTATGGTGGAACACAATCAAGGGGAAACACTCCCAAGAACAAAGAGCTTACCTGCTCTCAGCGCTACATCTGCTCTCCCGGCTTCGTGGTCACAACCACCAGCAATGTCTGTATCACGCCCTACACGAGGCATACAAACAATCAATCAATAATGGCCCTCAACCGTTAGAATGAAAGGAAACACTATTCCTTTCCATTACAACCTCTCTGTTCTCTATCTTAGGGTTATCAGAGCTAACTACCTTATAGGTGATTCACAGACCCTCAACAGGATCTATCTCTGCCTAACCAAGGTACTACAGTCCCTCTAAGACTCTGCATAAGCTAGTTCAAAGCATACCATTGCTTAACCCTTCTATATCTCAAGAATAACCAAGTTATTCAAAACAATCATTTCAACATACAATCACCTTCTATACAGTTTCATGAACACTTTTAGTAAAAGCACACATGCTCATACATGTCATGATACCCTCCATTTAGCCAACACTCTTCCTACTCATACATATATCAAAGTCAAAACCAAACTTCATCAATAGTCATGATTCAGAGCTTATTATTCATCAGAACAACCTCCTGAGCATACTTTTCTAAAGAACCCAAGCCTAATTCTAGCCTTATCACAAATGGGTCACTATTCATCGCAAGAACCATTTCACAAATCAATCGGTAAAACTCGAGTTTCTTACCTCTAAACAGTCGAGGAAGGCTAGAGGATCACTTCTCCAAGCTTTGGCGTCCTTGAATCGCCTTCTTTCCCTTCTAAACTCAGTTTTCTCAATGTTCCCTAGAGAACGGGATTTCTCCGATTGATGGTTCTCTCGAGAAACTGAAGCTGGAATCTAGCTCACGGAGGAGTTCTAATCAACTTTCTAGTTGGGTAGGAAGTGTTTAGATGAAGAATGGAGAAGATATGAAGCTTCCTAAGCTTGTCAATGGCAGAATGGCTCGAGGAAGAAGAGGAAACTGATTTTTGGCCTAAATTTTGTAAAAATGGCCTTTTATAGGCCCCCAGCCCATGTTCCCACGCTAATAGCGCCATCCCCACGCTAATCGCGCCAAGAATACAAAAGAAATGGATTTTTGGAGCATTCTGCGCTAACTGCGCCATATCTGACGCTAATCGCGCCAGATATTCGAACCTGGGGATCTCCAGGGCCATTCTGGCGCTAACCGCGGCATATCTGATGCTAATCGCGCCACTGGGCCGCGTCATGGCGCTAACAGCGCCGTTCCTGGCGCTAATCGTGCCAAATAAAATAATATTAATTTTTTTTTTTTTACAAATTATGGTTATTATACCAGTCCCTATCTATCTATGGTCAGTGTATCGGTGAGCCCATATTGGTGTGTTATGTATGTACATGGGGGTGCATGACGGGTTACCCTTGCGAGGAAGGATTTGTTCCTAGCTAGGTCATGCATTGATGATGCCCATGTTTCATACTTCATATTTGCATTGATGGAATTATAATGGTGGCAGTAAGTACCTGTGAGTTTATATGGGCTTAAACACAGGAACCAGGGGGCATATCACTCTGTGATGATCGTGAAATTTCGTTCATGGGAGCAGATGAGCAGCATTAGGTGACCTTGGAGGGAGATCTTTTTTTTGGTTGGAGCCGCCAAGCCGACGTGATGACGTTGGATTTCTTTTTGGAGAAAGAGTTGTGTTCTGTTAATAAACTCTTTCTTAGTTAGTCTTTGGCTTTTTGTTTAATATGTAATTTCAGGTGTATATACATGTAAAACTAAAGGAAGTTCTAACATGTGGATGACATGTACTGATTTAATATATATGTACGTATGTGTTTAATTAGGTAATTGTAATATGTGTATGATAATTGTATTATCACGAAAAAATTTACCATCATTTTTATAATCAAATTAATGAAGTTTTAATTAAAAGTTAAATTTTGTACGGTAAGAGTTAATGATATAGACTTAACCCGAAATGTGCTGCATAATCACTGTTCATTTTGCAAAATGTTCTATAATAATCAATTACAACATGGGGTAATCAATTATTTCAAGCTTACACTATGTTTTAGAGTGATTTTCTGTCTCAAGTAATCGATTACAACCACTGTTTAATCGATTACGATCCATAAAAATTGAATCCTCAATCTTAAAACTCTCTGGAATAATCGATTACATAGCGGAATAATCGATTACTGTTCAATAAAATTTTCTCTCAACCAATATTCTCTCTAGAATAATCGATTCCACATCGGAATAATCGATTACATGTGTCTCATATTCTATTCTGCTGTTAGAATTCTCTGGAATAATCGATTACAGGTCAAATTAATCGATTACACCATGATAAACAACCATTATTAAGAACGAATTAATCGATTACAATGCTTATGTAATCGATTACTTATGACGGTTTCTGAAATCTCTGCAAATTTCTTAGAAATCTAAACTTCCCAACTGGTTTTAAATTCAAAATTCAAACCTGAACAAAGCATTTAAACCTCTGGGTAACTGAAATAGTGTTACATTCATTCAAATTTCAAATTTTAAACCCTAGAAATCCCTATATATTCAACTTTTCCCCAAAGGAAAAATCACACCTAAATTTGCTTCTCTTTGAGCTTCTATTTTCTAAAGCTTTCTTCTTCTCTATTCTATCCCAAACACTGCCTAAATACCATGTCTACCTCTAAGAGAATCAAAACAAGCAAAAGAAAGGTTAGAGAATCATCTCTTTCTGCTGGAAATAGATTGAATCTCTGGTTCACTGATGAAAAGAATAAGATGACCTATCTGCAATTCAATGCAACAAAACTGGTGATGCCACCCAAATATCTTGACCTTAATTGGTTTATCAGGGAGGGATTTCAGTTTCCTGCCCTACTAGAGGTTCAAGGGTTGACGAAATTCCTTGAACTCAAGGGTACTTTTTACCCTGAGTTGGTGAAGGTGTTTTTCACCTGTGCAAAGGCTAGCATGGATAGGGTAATTCGTTCCCAAGTGAAAGGAGTACCCATGGTCATAGATGAAGATGTGTGGGAAGTTGTTGCAGGAATCACCTCTGCTGGTGTGAGGAGGTTTGATGAAGAAATAGGAGATTGGCACTTATAGAGGGATGCTTCAAGACCCCCAAGCAAGGCTGAAGACAAGATTTGGTGTGGGAAATCTGATAGGGGAAGATATGTTACTTCATTACATCATAACCTACATCATTACCCCTAGGTCTACCAACCATGCTCAAATCACAGATGATTTGCAGCTTGTTCATGGCATAAAGACCTCCACTCAAATCAATTGAATCATGGTCTTTATGGAAACTATGGTGAAATCCAATAGGCTGATTAGTTATAATTTTCCTTATGCTGTTCTTGTATCCAGGTTTATAGATTACTTCCAAATTGATGTGACAGATGAGGTGGTTGATCACACAAATGATTACACCAACCTCATCAAGGAGAAGCATTTGCATAAGCTTGGATTGGTGAAAATAGTCAATGGATGGAAAATGGTTGGACAACAACCTCAAGCTGGAGGTGCAGGAGGTGCTGATGAATAGGGTGAAGAAGCTGGTTGGACATCAAAGAAATTGATTTATGTTTATGCAAGAATCATAGAAATTGATTTATGTTTATGCAAGCATCATACTTGACACTTGTTCTTAGCAAAAAGCTGATTTGATTTCAGGTTAACAAGTACGAGTCTCATATCATTCATCCCTCAAAGCACTTAAAAGATAAACAAAATGATCAATTAATATTTGGCATGCTCAAAGCCAAAAAAGGGGGCGATTGTTGGATATAGGGGGAGTAGGAAGAAGATGAAGCTAAAGAAGAAGCTTGTGCCTTAGAAGAAAGATTTTAGCTTTTCACATGCCAAGGAATTTGTAATTTGGTTAAGTGTATGAGATGCTAATCTTATGATCCTTGCATTGAAAGAACTTGATCATTAACATGCATACATGATTTCATTAAAGCATTAAAGCTATTCAAGTTTTCAAACAAAACTAATTTCTCATGGTTAAGTTTTTGGAAAAATGAAATCTAACTACTTTAATTGATTATACAACATTTTAATTGATTACCAGCTACTGTTTTAAATCAGGAAAAGCCATGAATAACATTTTAATCGATTACCAACTACTCGTAATCGATTACATAGTACAAAATGAAAATCATGTTTCACTGTATCGATTACTTAAGTTCATTGTTAAATATGCATGACTGACTTAATCGATTACCAAAATCCGTAATCGATTACACAAGCTTGTTTCAAAACTAAACCTAACTGCTTTAATTGATTACGACTCGAATTAATTGATTAATTTGCTCGTTGCAGTTCCCAGGTTGTGCTAAGAATATTTTAATAGATTATTTGACAATTTAATCGATTACATATGATAATTTAATTGATTATTTGGCACTATAATCTATTACATTCTGTTATAAAAATTGGTTATAAATAGATTGAAGGCTTGTCTGAAAATACAACTTACATACTTCGATATTTCTGAGCATATACAAGCCTTTTTAAAGTTAGAAAGGATTTTCTGAGTTAACAAAGCTCTTGTCCCACTTTTTAATCTTCATGGTGTATTGAAATATTTCTTGGGAGATAATTTCTAAGAAGTTTTTGGAGAGAAAGTTCTGAATTTGATTTCTACATTTCAACTCTGATTGGTAAACCATATTCATTCATATTCATTGGATCATCAGGTTGTCTCTCTCCATTATCTCTTGTTGTAAATTCATTTTTGTATTCTTGGTAGTTTGAAACTATGGTAAAGGATTCTTTAAGTTTTTCTAGAGTGGGTTTCTCTAGGGGGAAGAGTAGAGAAGGGTTCTCTATGTCTTGATCATTAGGAATCTAATAGGGTTTTAGATTTTTGTTCTTTATCTAGGGTTGATAAAGAGTGGTTGTTGTAAAACTTGTAAGAAATGAAATTTTATAATAGTGGAACTTTAATCTAGTGTTGATTAGAAGAAGTGGATGTAGCTTCTCTTGAGAAGTGAACTAGTATAAATTCTTGTGTTGGTTTTCTATTTATTAAACTCTTCTTGTTATCTTGATCATTAGTTCTTGGTATTATATTCATTACTCAACAAGTTATGTTTTTGAAACAATTGTTTTTTGGGCTGAGTGGTTTGATTGATTTGAAGCATTCTTGATTTAATTGTGATTAAGATCCTATAACTCTGAGTTTCTAAATAATTTTAAAAGACCAAGTTTAAACCAATTCACCACCTCTTGGTTATTGTGGGTATTCCTATTGTTTTTCATCGGTGATGTTGTGTATGTACATGGGGGGTGCATGACTGGATAACCTTGCGAGGGAGGGTTTACGAATTTTAAGCATCCTAAGAGAGAAAGAGATTGTTTAAAATTCTGGTCCCTATCTATCCATAGCCAGTGCATTGATGGTGCCCATGTTTCATACTTCATAATTGCATGGATGGAAATAGAATGATGGACAGTAAGTACCGGAGGTACTAGGGGCAATAACTCTATTTGGAACTCCCTTGTGACTTAGGGCTGATCAGCATGTGGGGCAGCGACCAGTGCACGACAGGGTGACCTCGACAAGCTACTGCATCATTTTCCTGAGAGAGGCTATTTCCATGAGGGTGGTACCGCATTGCATTTTGAGAGATGAGTCAGGTGCATGCATCATTTTGTGCATCATTGTTTGAGTTGTGAAATGAATTGGATGATTGGTTTGTCGAGTGTGTATTGGATTGATGGACTTTTGGTAATGATTATGGTTGTTAATGTTGTTTCCTTTCCAATTGTTGTTATCTGATGCTTGTTATTTTTATATAATAAACTCACCCTTGCATTTGTTTTGTACCGTGTGGTTGGTACCTGTGATGATTGTGAACTTTCATTCGTGGGAGCAGATGAGCAGCAGTAGGTGACCCTGGGGAGAGATCTTCTTTTAATAGAGCCGTCGAACCGACAAGATGACGTTGGAATTCTTTTTGGAAAGACTTGTGTTTTGTTAATAAAATCTTTCATAGTTAGTCCCTTAATTCTTTTTGTGGACATGTATATTTTGAGTTGTAAATACATGTAAAACTAAATTAAGTTCTAAATGTGTGAATGATGAGTACTGATTTAGTATATGTATACATATGTGTTCAAATATTGTAATTGTATCGTGTGTATGATGATTGTATTATTGCGAAAAAACTTACTACCATTTTCATAATCAAATTAATGAAGTTTTTATTAAAATTTGAAATTCACACGATTAGAGTTAGTGATGCCAGGGCAACGAAGCAGGTCGTTACATTAGTGGTATCAGAGCCTGGTTGAATCTTTTTCGGCCGCTGAGTTGTGAGTCTGCTGTGTTTCTCTATGCATTTTGTGTTTGCTTGTTGAATGTTTGATGTTTGGAGTAATTGATTGTTTGGTAGTGGTTTGAGCTACCTGTGTTTGAGACTTGCACACCTTGTTGTGATGCATAGGTTGTGGAGATTTATTGGTGTGGTTATGACATGTTTGTATTCTTGATGTCTGTTATACAATGAGTTCCAATGCCTGGTCATGAGTTGTCAGACTGGCCATCTGGATAATTTGTGAACTGCAATGAGACCATATGGCAAGCAGTCAGGAATACAAAGAGTTAAGGATAAGTGTTAATGTCTCGAGAGAGAGCTGTTGTAGATGAGTGATTTCTCGAGGCATCAACTCTTAATGTTAATTAGGTGGGAACTTTTAGTAGATGTAAAATTGTTTTGTTCTTTTCTTGTATGTATTCTTTTCAAGTTCTCACTTCTTGGTGTGTGCAGGAAGTGATGGCTGGTAGGAATGATCATGCTATAGCTGATGCTCTCAAAGCCTTAGCTCAAGCTATGGGAAATCAGAATAGAGGAGAGACTGCTGGTGCTACTGAGTATCGAGGGTTGGATCACTTTCAACAAAACAATCCCCCTACTTTCAATGGAGGATACAACCTTGATGGTGCTCAGAACTGGATACGGGATATTGAGAAAATCTTTCGAGTTATGGCATGTACGGAGGAGCAAAAGGTTGCTTTCGGCACATACACCTTGGTAGAAGAAGCAGAGTATTGGTGGGAGAATACTCACAAATGCTTGGAGGCTGAAGGTTAAGCTGTGATCTGGGAAATCTTTAAGAGAGTATTTCTAGAAAAGTATTTTCCTGAAGATGTTAGAAACAAAAAGGAGATGGAATTCCTGGAGCTTAAACAAGGGAACATGATTGTGGCTGAGTATGCAACTAAGTTTGAAGAGTTGGTGAGGTACTTTCCTCATTACCAAGGAAGAGATGGTGAAAGCTCCAAATGTGTGAAGTTTCTGTATGGCTTGCGACCTAAGGTGAAGCAAGCTGTGAATTATCAAGGTGTTCATCAATTTTCGGTGTTGGTTAACATGTGTAGGACATGGGATGAGGACTCTCGAGATAGGGTAGCATATTATCAGAGTACAGGTATAATGAAGAATAAGAAGGCCGGACCTCAAAATCGTGGAAAATCATACCCAATCCCTCCTAAGCAATATGGTCATCGTCCTAACAATCAAAGGATTACTGTTACGGGGTTCTCTGGTGCTAGTGGTAGCAAATCCACTACTCCTTCCACTCATATCTTTTGCTTCAGGTGTGGTAAGCCAGGCCATATCTCTTTAAATTGTATGACTAAAGACTCTACCTGTTTCAAGTGTAGACAACAGGGTTATATTCAAAGAGACTGCCTATATCTCAAGAAAAAACAGAATGGTGAAGGCTTGAAGGACCAAACCGGACATCCGAAAGCCACGGGAAGAGTCTTTACTCTTAGTGGTGCTGAAGCTTCGAAATCCAAAGATCTAATCCAAGGTAAATGTTTCATAAGTGGGATTCCGTTACTTGTGCTTTTTGACTCTGGTGTGACCCATTCATTTATATCTTGTTTGTGTGTAGAGAAACTTAAACTTTCTGCGTCTTTTTTGAATGATGAGCTTGTGGTAGAAACCCCAACTAGTGGGTCTGTTTTGACTTCTGATGTGTGTTTGAATTGTCTTGTAGAAATTTCTGGTAGAAAATTCTTTATTGATCTGATTCATTTGCCTCTCAGCCAAATTGATGTTATTTTGGGTCTAGACTGGTTATCTTCCAACTATGTTTTGTTAAACTGTTTTGATAAAACTGTGGTGTTTGGTGATCCTGAGGTGAGTAATAGTGGGATGTTTATCTCTGCCAACCAAATTGTGACATCTTTGAAAGGAAATGCTCAAGTGTACATGATCTTGTCTAACCTAGACGTAGAGACCAAGGTTTCTCTAGGTGACCTCCCTGTTGTCAGAGAGTTTCCAGAAGTGTTTCCTGAGGATATATCCGGTTTACCGCCTGAGAAAGAGATAAAGTTTTCTATAGATTTGGTACCTGGTGCTGGACCCATATCTGTAGCCCCTTATAGGATGTCTCCTATAGAGTTAGCCAAGCTTAAGAAACAATTAGAAGAGTTGTTGGATAAGCAGTTTGTGAGACCCAGGGTATCTCTATGGGGAGCACCAGTGTTATTAGTGAAGACAAACGATGGGACCATGAGGTTGTGTGTAGACTATCGTCAGTTGAATAAAATGACAATTAAGAACAAGTATCATTTGCCTAGAATAGATGACCTTATGGACCAGCTGGTAGAAGCTTGTGTGTTTAGTAAGATAGACCTTAGGTCAGGTTACCATCAGATTCAAGTGAAGTCTGAGGATATTCCGAAGATTGCTTTTAGGACCCGTTATGGTCATTATGAGTATTTAGTTATGCCCTTCGGTGTGACTAATGCTCTGGGTGTGTTTATGGATTATATGAATAAGATTTTTCACCCCTATCTTGATAGTTTTGTAGTAGTATTCATAGACGATATTTTGGTATACTCTAAGACTAGAGAGGAGCATGAGGAGCACTTTAGGATTGTGCTACAGACCCTTAAGGATCGGCAACTTTATGCTAAGTTGTCCAAGTGTGAATTTTGGTTAGAGAAAGTGAGTTTCCTAGGGCATGTGATATCCCAAGGTGGTATAGTTGTAGATCCTTCTAGTGTAGAAGCTATTCTTAAGTGGGAGAGTCCTAAGTCGGTGTTTGAGATCAGGAGTTTTCTGGTGTTAGAAGGATACTACCAAAGATTCATAGAAGGTTTCTCTAAGCTAGCCTTGCCCTTGACCAAGCTGACTTGTAAGGGTCAAGTTTTTGTATGGGATGCCTAGTGTGAGCATAGTTTCTAAACCCTTAAGGAAAAACTGACGACAGCGCTTGTGTTAGTTTTGCCTAACCTCAGAGAACCCTTTGAGGTGTATTGTGATGCATCAAAGATGGGTTTGGGAGGAGTGTTAATGCAGAATGGCCAAGTAGTGGCCTATGCTTCTAGACAACTCAAGACGCATGAAAGGAATTATCCTACCCATGATTTGGATTTAGCTGCTGTAGTGTTTGCTCTTAAGATATGGAGCCACTATCTTTTTGGCTCTAAGTTTCAAGTGTTTAGTGATCATAAAAGCCTTAAGTATCTATTTAGTCAGAAATAGTTGAACATGTGTCAGAGAAGATGGTTAAGTTTCTTAAGGATTATGATTTTGAGCTTAGCTGCTATCATCCTGGAAAATCCAATGTAGTGGCTGATGCTTTGAGTAGGAAATCCTTGCAAGTATTTGCTTTGATGGTTAGAGAATTGGATCTCTTAGAATAGTTTAGAGACCTTAGCCTTGCTTGTGAGGTTACCCCTAACAGTGTGAGATTAGGAGCTTTGAGGATTACTAGCGATTTACTAGGAGAGATCAGAGAGGGCCAGAAGTCTGATCCTTTCCTGAGGACTCAGTTAGAAGCCATAGTGTTAGGGAGGGATAGTAGTTTCAATGTGGGATCAGATGGAGTCCTAAGATTTCAAGATAGAATATGTGTTCCCAATGTACCTGAGCTTAGGAAGATAATCTTGGAGGAAGGACATAGGAGCAATTTGAGCATTCATCCTGGTGCTACCAAGATGTATAAGAATCTCAAGACAATATTTTGGTGGCCAAACATGAAGAAGGAGGTTAGTGAGTTTGTGTATGCATGTTTAGTTTGTCAGAAGGCTAAGATAGAACATCAGAGACCCTCAGGGAAGTTGCAACCCTTAGAAATACCCTAGTGGAAAACCATTTCATGGGAACTAGTCAAACCTGGACTTTAAGATTGATTCCAATGGAAAAGGTGAAGGCTACTACTACTAAATTAAGCATTGTTTTACTCTTTTCGTTAAATCCATCTCCATTGTTTTTAGGCATAGAGCTACAACCAGGAAGAAGTGAATTTTAGATATCATCATAGAAAACAACAGAATGTGAAATAAATAGAAGGATTCATCTTTCAAACTTATTGAGATATCTTATCTTATATATAAACCAAATAACAAAATTAAGCTCTTAGAAACTACTCTTCGATAATAATTTCACAAGTGAAAATTATAATGTAGAAGATAACACATTCACTGGATATACCTTGCACTAGAATCAATAAGATGACAAAGGATATGGAGTGCATCTTTGACAGTGGACATCATAGTCATAGTAGAATCATCATCCACTTTGGTAACTAACTGTTTCCTTTCTGAATTAATTTATTTAGCAAGTGGTTGGCATAGAAATTGCAATGCCTCTTAGTAAACTAACAGGTAAGTCATAGAGGAAAATGTTTAACTCGAGCAATAGAATTCCCCTCCTTCAAGAATGAAAAAGGAAAAATGAAGGATGGAGAACATTTATTGGGCACATTCATCTTGATCATTATAGCTTCGATTGTGAAGATAATCTTGTTCGCAGCTCTTTGTTTACAACATAAATGAACTCTTAAGTATTCAAGTACTGGGATCTAGAAACCCTATACATTAAAAAATACCAAGTTTTAATTTGTGATGCATTAAAAGAAAAAGTGATAGCTAGAATTTTGAAAGAACAATCCCAGAGTCAGAAATTACCTAGGTCCATGAACAAGAAGTGCAAGATGTAACGACCCACCTTGTCGCCCCGGCATCACTAACTCTAATCATGTGAATTTCAAATTTTAATGAAAACTTCATTAATTTGATTATGAAAATGATAGTAAGTTTTTTCGCAATAATACAATCTTCATACACACGATACAATTACAATAATTGAATACATATACATATACTAAATCATTACTCATCATTCACACGTTTAGAACTTAATTTAGTTTTACATGTATTTACAACTCAAAATATACATGTCCCCAAAAAGAATTAAGGGACTAACTATGAAAGAGTTTATTAACAAAACACAACTCTTTCCAAAAAGAGTTCCAATGTCATCACGTCAGCTTGGCAGCTCCAACAAAAAAGAAGATCTACCTCCAAGATCACCTACTACTGCTCATCTACTCACACGAATGAAAGTTCACGATCATCACAGGTACCAACCACATGGTACAACAAATGCAAATGTGAGTTTATTATATAAAACCAACAAGCATCAGATAATAACAATTGGAAATGAAACAACATTAACAACAACAATCATTACCAAAAACCCATCAGTCCAATACACACTCAACAAACCCATCATCTAATTCACTTTACAACTCAAACAACCATGCTCATAATGATGCATGCACCTGACTCATCACTCAGAATGCAATGTGGTACCATCCTCATGGAAATAGCCTCTCTTAGGAAAATGACGCAGTAGCTCATCAAGGTCACCCTGTCGTGTCATAAATTGCATTTTATCACACTTATTTGTTGCACTTGGTTAATGAATTTAGAAGTTATTTAGGATGGAATTAGTGGTTTTTGGGCCTAATGGGATTTTGGGCTTTTAAATGAACTTAATTCGTTTTTGTGCTAATTTTCCAAACTTAGACTATTTCCGTATTTCAATCATAACTTTTGTTGTAGATGTTCAATTGATCTGATTCTTGTTTGTAGCTATTTCAAATATCTACAACTACTAGTAGAGGCTTGAAGGCTAAATTCAATCAAGAAGATGGTAGAAATTGGAGCCAAAGTCAGACATGGAAATCTGGACCTATGTTTAGTTAATTAGCCATAACTTTGTAATTAGGAGTCTAAATGACATGGGACCAAGGCCATTAGTTGTGTAATTAGTAGGGCTATCTTTCTGGGCCAGTTTAGTACCCATTGACCCGGTTTGGGTGCTTCTAAAGTAAGAAGCAGCCCCAAACACGAAAACAGTTTTGTATTTTGGGGTTTTGAAGATCAAAAAATTGACTTTTACTTTTCTTTCTTTTGTTCTTCCTGTTCTTTCATTTTCTGCAATTTCTCTTCGGTGTTTTCTGTTCATCTCAGCCATGGTAGGCTGAATTTCTCTTAATCAATCCAGACTTCTAAGGTTTCCTAAACTCATCCCAAGGTTTCTATTCGTTTCTGTTTGGTGATTTTCGTTCTCTTACCTCTGTGTTCTTGAATCTTTGTGTGCTGTTTGTGTGATGGGTTTAAGTGCATGTGTATGTTGAAGTTTGATTGTTTAATCTCATTTTCATCATCTTAGGGGATAGATTTGTTCCCTAGGTTGAATCACCCAATGAACTAAAATCAAACCGGGTTAAGTGTATAATATGTGTTTGTATGAGTTGTGCATGCCACATGTTTGATCAAATGCTAGGCAATTGTCTAGTATAGGGTTCTTAAACGGATGTAGGGATTCCGGTTCGTTTAGGGTCAACCACAAAATTGCTAATTAATTTGTAACCGATGAAGGATGTGATTAGGAACTAGAAGTTTGGATTGATTGTTTTTTTAATTGTTAGTTTCTATAATTTAATTGCATTTTTATTGCTTAAACCAACCCCCCACCAATTGTGTTAGTGAGTGATTTCTTGGAAAACAACAAGAATCTTTGGGAAATGACCCAAGTTACACTATGCTTTAAGTAGTAATTTGTTTTAATTTGGTAGCCTTCGAAGGGGTTGTCATCGTGCACTGGTCGCTCCCCCCATGGTGATCAGCCCTGAGTCACAAGGGAGTTCCAAACAGAGTGATTGCCCCCTAGTACCCCTGGTACTTACTGTCCATCATTCTATTTCCATCCATGCAATTATGAAGTATGAAACATGGGAACCATCAATTCACTGATTATGGATAGACAGGGACCGGAATTTTAAACAATCCCTTTCTCTCTTGGGATGCTTAAAATTCGTAAACCTTCCCCAGCAAGGTTATCTAGTCATGCACCCCCTATGTACATACATAACATCACCGATGCACAAACCATGGATAGTTAGGGACCGAAATTTTAAACAATCCCTTTCTCTCCTAGGATGCTTAAAATTTGTAAACCCTTCCTCGCAAGGATATCTAACTTGTTACTGCACCCCACGTGGACATATACTGCATACAACCATGGGCACCATCAATGCACGACCTGGCTAGGAACACATGATTCCTCGTAAGGGTAACTCGTCATGCACCTCCCATAGGTATCCATGTATATCCACATCACACAATGATATTGTTCACATCAACATTATCTCTCATCAATGTCATTATCAACCTCAACATCATATCATCTCAATATCATCATCACGCATATCAGTATCATCTCATTTCAACATCACCAACCACATCAACATTATCTCATTTGAACATCATCAACCACATGATCATTATCTCATTTAAACATCACCAACCACATCAATAACATCTCAATTTCAATATCATCAAATACATCAACATCATTTTATTTCAAATCATCATAAACATCAATATTCAACATCATCAACTATATCAACATTATCTCATTACATCATCATCAACAACCCAATCACATTATCCTGTTTCAACATCATCTCATTCATTCAGTCCAAATTACCACAAGACTAGTATTTTAGGAAAATTCTAAATTAAAGAGGAGGACTACAATATAAAAAACACACTCTTATGCCCGTTTAAAAATTTAATAAAGAATTCAATAGGATGACGTGTTATAAAATTTTGGGCAAAGTCTCCTCTGTAATTAAGACTTTTCCCAAAAATCCAATCATTACAACAACAACATCAGCCCCAGTTTTATCCATCAACAAGCAAATTAATCGCATCCCATTAGTTAAAAACATCATTTGCCTTGAAAATGAGTACACTCAGGAACAAACACACATCACTCATAAATACATTGCATCCCATTAGTTAAAAACTTAGTTTTTCTGGAAAAACCAGCACACAGTAGGGATAGGCAATTATCTTCATAGTTGGACTCCCTGGCCCCCAACTATGTTACCAAAACTATAACTAAATAATAAACTCCCATTACCTATCTATATCCCTCTGTTATCTCCTTGAAACATCGTTTTGGGATCTCTCAAGTTCACGTGCTTTGGCCCAAACGCAGAGCTCTATATATCAAATTGAATATAATTTAGTATAGATTTCAAAACCAAGGCGTTAGCATTTGGGGTCAAATACCCACTCAGATTTAAAAAGGAGCTAAAATGTTGTTTTGGGAGTTCACATCAAAAGAGATCATTTTTGAAATTCCAATCACACCAATGTGACCAAGGCTCAACAAGGATCACGAAAATGACATCACTTTCATAAAAAGGAGACTTTTACAACATCTCATTTTCAAAGGGTTTTCAAGGGATGTGTAAAACTCGTAACAACGGTACCCAAAACACAAGAGATACTAAGAGAAGAATAAACTAGCTAGAAGAAGACAAAGGAAACCAAGATTACCTCAAGGAAACCAAGAAAGAAAGATTTGAAAGCTCCATTCTGATTAAAGGGTTTCTCTTCGTGCGGTGGTCCAACGGCAAGAAACAACGACTTGTGGCGGTCACTAGTGGCCATGGCTGGTGGGGAGCTTGGGAGCTGTTTTGGGGAAGAAGAAGCTCCATTTTCGTGATCTGGACATTGCTGTATGTATTTATCACCGCCTTGACTCGTCTAGGTGAGCAAATATGCCTGCAAAATTTGCTTGGGCAAGCTGACCCAATTTTAAAATTTCTATTTTTGTGAAAAAATTAATTTCTCACGCTCCAGACATAATTATAACAATCTCAACGGTCAAAAGTTACAAGTTTGGGTTAGGAACCTATCTTTTAAATTTGAAGGCAATCCAACAGTTAACCAATCCCAAATGAGGATTTTAGCAAAACAAGTTTTGAGTCAATCTCGAAATCACTCAATTACAATGCAGTTCAAGCAAAGTCCACATAACTTGACATTTACATCATGTAATTGCACATGGATAATTCACATAACATTTCATCTAATCTAAAATAATCAAATAGTCAAATAACACAATAAATACATCAAACATCTATATTCAGTTATCGAAATTTCAGGGTGTTACAACTCTCCCACCCTTTTAGAAATTTCGTCCCCAAAATTTACCTGACTCAAACAAGGTTAGATAGGCTTCTCGCATCTGACTCTCTAGTTCCCATGTTGAAATTTCTCATGATGTACATCCCCAGATAACATTGACCAAAGGAACCTCTTTCCCTCTTAAACACTTCATTCGCCGATCTTCGATCCTCAAAGGCAATGTTTCATATGTCAAGTTTTCCTTTGCTTGAAGGTCATCTAACTCGACTACATGAGAAGGATCATGGACATATTTACGGAGTTAAGACACATGGAAGACATTGTGAAGATTAGAAAGGGATGGAGGTAATGCAATTCGATATGCTACAGGGCCGACTCTTTTGAGAACTTGGAAGGGACCAATAAAGCGAGGTGTGAGTTTTCGAGATTTTAATGCTCTGCCAACCCTAGTCCAGGGAATAACTCTCAAGAATACATGATCACCAACCTCAAATTCTAGGTCTTTTCTACTATTGTCCTGGTAACTCTTCTACCTACTCTGAGCAGTTCTCATCCTCTCCTGGATCAACTTGACCTTCTCAATGGTTTGTTGTACCACTTCAGGTCCTAAAATGAGGTTCTCTCCAAGTTCTAGCCAACACAAGAGTGTCCTACACCTCCTACCATATAGAGCTTCGTAGGGAGCCATGTTGATGCTAGAATGAAAACTATTGTTATAGGTAAACTCTATTAACGACACTTTTTTTAATGTTTTTCCCGGGGGTCTGGAGAAAATTGCAATAAATAGGATTTTCCTAATCCTTCCTTCCCGAAAGGAAGAACCTGAAAAATTATTTTTCCTTTCCACAGGGACCAGGAGATTGGATCTAGCCATAAGAAGAACAAAATGCTTGGCTGATAAATGCCCTCGATCAATGCAATGAGATATGTCTATTTATAAAACTCTCCCAACTACCCTTTTGTTCTAAAACACACGCCCTCGAAAGGTCCTCTAAAGATTGAAAGGTCCACTTAGTCTGACCATCAGTTTGAGGATGACAGGCTAAACTTAGCCTAAGCTTGGTTCCCAACACTTTGTTTAGACTCTCGCAACATCTAGAGGTGAATCCACGATCTCTGTTAGATACTATGCTAGACGGCACACCATGTAATTTGACAATCTAACTAATATACAGGGAGGTCAACTTATCTAAGGAAGATCTAATATTGATGGGGATAAAGTGAACAGATTTGGTCAATCTGTCAACAGTAACCCAGATAGAATCTAAACCTCTCGGGGTTCTAGGTAGGCCTACAACAAAATCCATGGAAATGTTGTCCCAGAATGCGAGAATATTACTAGAAATTGATTATTCTAGCGTGTTATATTTCTTAGGCTGGCTTAACTAACACACACTTGTTTAATTTAGGAATGTCAGCCTGCTATACCTTTTGTGTATTTTAAGGAAACAAAAATTATATCTTCTATATGTTTTTTAGTGTAAATAAATGTTTTGGCCCTTTTTGACTGTGATTAAGTTATAGGTTTCTTTTATGTGGTTTCATGTTATTTTATTGAGAAGACCACATATTGTGCCCATTTTCTCTCTGCCACAAGAATGGCTTTGGTGTAGCTACTCATGCCATGATTATTTTATGTAGCTACTGAACTTTGATAAGAAAGATAGTTGAAGTACGTGAAGAAGAAGTCAGGAAATTAGTAGAAACTCATGTGAGGGTCAGAAATCGTTGCAGCTTCCATGTCAAAATGCATTCAAGGAAGATCTGAGAATGCCATAAAGAACCAGTGGAATGCCACCAAAAGGAGACATAATTCAAAGAGAAAGAACAAGAAGACAAAAGGCTCTATTAATGGAAAGGCACATTCATCTTTACTTTTGCAAATGAACTAGTCTTCATGCAAGAAATTTTCTTCCTAATATCCAAATTCTATGTGCCATTTGACATGGAAGATGCAGTTGTTAGTTGTGAAAGTAACTTATAAGCTACAGTTGTTAGTGCTTTTTATCACTCATTTAGTTTATTCAGCTGATCTCCTCATTAAATCATTAGTTTACTACCCATCTTTTCATGCAACATAATTGGAGTTCTTAAGAAAAAGACAAGTAGCTTAATTGGGAAGAATCCTTCCAGGACCTATATGACATGCTTCTACAGAACATTTGTGGTTATTTTATGGTAATTACACAATACCTTCAGTTACTAACAATGTCAAATAGTGTACATCACCCCCATATGTTTGTACCATGGTTTTTTATATTGCATTTTCTATTCTGGATTTTTCTATGTATCCTACAGATTTAATTCAATTTGTTTTTGCAGAAAGATATCATGATGAAAAATACACTTGTTTCTCTACTTTCATATAGCTTTTTGTGGTATTATTGATGCAGACTTAATTTTCCTAATATTTCAATCTTCGTACTTCATTAGCACATTCATTTATTTATTTGTATTGGAATGTTGAATGTCACAATTGTTGTTTTTTTCTTACTTTTGATCTTCTAGTTAGCACTGCCTAGTATATTATTATGTTCACTGGTGGTGACAACTCTAGAAAATCCAATCAAATGTTTGTGCCATGCTTATAATTCTTAGTCAACCAAGGGATTAAGATAATTGTTAACAGGGCATGTAAGTTGTACCCTGAAGTGGACAATCGTGTAGATTTATCTCCTGCCCAATCTGAATCAGTAAATCCTTCTATGCCTTGGTTCTCCTTCTTTGAGAATAGTAATCCCTTCCCAAGTGACCCCTTAAGATACTTAAGAATTTTGTAAACTGCATTCATGTGGTCCATGCTAGGAGCATGAATAAATCTACTTATTATACTCACTGCATAGGCCATGTTATGCCTAGTGTGGGATAGGTAGATGAATCTTCCTACAAACCTATGATATCGATTAATATCTATTGCTACCTAATCCAGATGTACTTCCAACGCATGGTCCATCTCTATTGGTGTCTCTACTAGCTTGCAGGCCAGTATTCTAGTCTCGACAAGTAAATCCAATACATACTTTCTTTGTGATAGGAAAATTCCATGGTTTGATCTTGCTATTTCAATTCCAAGGAAATGCTTTAAGTCGCCTAGATCCTTCATTTCAAACTCTGTTGACAAATGTTGTTCCAATGACTTCATTACATCAAAGTCATCCCTGGTTAAAATCATATCATCCACATAAACAATTAAAATAGTTACCTTCCCTTCCTTTTTGTTTAATGAACATAGTGTGGTCTGGATTACTTTAAGTGTATCCAAACTTCTTCGTAGCCAAGGTAAACCGTCCAAACCATGCTCTAGTTGATTGTTTCAGCCCATACAATGCTTTTTTAAATTTACACACTTAGTTTTTTCTAGGTAGCTTTCTTTGGACTCTTGGGATATATCTATACAGACATCTTCCTCCAAATCTCCATTCAAGAAGGCATTTTTAACATCAAATTGCCTCAAGGGCTAGTTCCTATTGGCAGTAATGGATATTAGAATTCAAACTGTGTTCAACTTGGCCACCAGTGCAAATATGTCTTGGTTGTTGGATTTAAAGGAAGCTGCAAGAAGATTGAAGCAAGGATGGCTTGAAGTTTTTGCTTTTTACATGCCCAATCAACTTTGAAGGCATTTGCAATTTGTCTAAGTGGCTCAAGTGCATAACCTTGTGATCTTTCATTGCATTTGCATTCTCATCCTCATGTATACATGTTTTTGTTTAATGAACTAAAGCTTGATGGACTCCAAAATTGAATCAACTCCTGTTTGCCCTGATCTTCCTTGCAATGGAACTCAATCTTCAATTCACTCAAAACAGAGTAGGGAACTCTCTCCTTGAATGGGGTTCTTTATGTTTTCTAAATTCAGAAATGGGTTATGGAAGAAGAATAGAAGTGGATTGGATTGACACCATGGAATAGGAATTCCAATAAGTCTTGCAAGAATCACCACAATAGCTCAGAGGCCATTGATAAGAAACAAGAAGTTCTTAACTAAGAACAAAGGGAGAAAACTCTCACCAACAATTCAGAAATTGTATTGATTCACCAAAGATTTCTACATTCAGTTATTGGGGACCTTATATAGGCCACGAATTCTTAAGCTAAATGACCCTAAATGTAATGTAAATGCAAGCTAAAATGAAGCCCAAAACGTAGCTTGTAAGACAAGCTTTACACAAGTGACCTTTGGCTTCCAAAAACTGTGCATTAAGCATCTGAGACTGATATAATCGATTATTTCGTTATGGTAATCGATTAAATTAGTCAAAAACTAAAATAATCGATTACACTAGCAAAATAATTGATTAAAGCAGTAAGGTTATGATTCCTGCTTTCAACTAGTGTCCTGGTAATCGATTCGAAATAATCAATTAAGGCAGTAGGGCTAGGATTCCTGATTGCTTCTAAACATCCTGTAATCGATTACAATAGCGAAATAATCGACTAAGGAAGTAAGAGCTTATTTCTGATGGCTTCTAAACATCTTGTAATCGATTACCAAGCCCTAATAATCGATTAAAGCAGTAGCTACTTATTTACAAATGTTTTATTGAATTATTCTAACAAGTGCTGGAATTTATTGAATTATATTGGATTTGAGACATCAAAATCCAGCCCTTGTCCTCCTTGATATGGTGTACAACTTCATGCTTGTCCAAATTGGCTTGAATATGGTCTTGAAATGCTTGAGTCCTAACTCTTGTCATTGGTCCTTTGAGGCTCACCAAAGGAAGTGCTTCAAGCTCCCCTTCTAGACCTTTGGCTTGACTTGGACCTCCATCATACCTTCCTTCTTGGAAAGAACTTGTCCTCAAGTTTGCCTCCTCATTTGTACCTACATCATACAAAGAAAGATCACAAATATTGAAAGTATTACTCACACCATACTCACTAGGCAATTCAAGTTTGTAAGCATTGTTGTTGATCCTCTCTAGAATCTTGAAAGGTCCATCTCCTCTAGGTTGGAGCTTGGATCTCCTTTCATGAGGAAATCTATCCTTTCTTAAATGAAGCCACACTAAATCTCCTTCATTAAAGATCATTTGCTTCTTGTGTTTATTGGCTTGCTTTGCATATTGTTCCATCTTTCTCTCCACATTGGCCTTCACTTGTTCATGCAACTTCCTAATATAAGAAGCTTTAGACAAAGCATCATGATTAACCATAGAAGAAGTGTTAGGTAAAGGCAATAAATCAAGAGAAGTTAAAGGATTAAAGCCATAAACAATTTCAAAAGGAGATAAAGAAGTAGTCTTGTGAACTACTCTATTGTAAGCAAACTCAATGTGAGGTAGACACTCCTCCCAAGTTCTCAAATTACCCTTGATGTAGCACCTAAGGAGTTGTCCCAATGTTCTATTTACCACTTCAGTTTGGCCATCCGTTTGTGGATGACTAGTTGATGAAAATAAGAGTTTTGTACTAAGCTTGCCCCACAATGTTTTCCAAAAGTGGCTAAGGAACTTTGTGTCTCTATCACTCACTATGCTTCTTGGTAATCCATGTAGTCTCACCACTTCCTTGAAGAAAAGATTGGCTACTTCACAAGCATCATCACTTTTATGACAAGGAATGAAGTGTGCCATCCTTGAAAACCTATCAACAATAATAAAAATAGAATCCTTTCCCCTCTTGGATCTTGGAAGACCAAGCACAAAATCCATAGAAATGTCAACCCAAGGGGAGTTAGGAATAGGCAAAGGTGTATACAAACCATAAGGCATCAATTTAGATTTAGCTTGATGACAAGTAATGCATTGAGAAATAAGCTTATGCACATCATGCCTCATTTTTGGCCAAAAGAAATGTTCACATAAAATAGCCAAAGTTTTCTCCACACCAAAGTGCCCCATCAAATTATTCTCATGAGCTTCTCTAATGACAAGTTCTCTCAAAGAGCTTTTAGGAACACACAATCTCTTTTCCTTGAACAAGAAACCATCATGTCTAAAATATCCTTGATGAGCCCCTTTCTCACACAAAGCAAAAATACTAGAGAAGTCATGATCACTTGCATACAATTCCTTAATGTGATTAAAACCAAGCAATTTAGTTTCAAGCATAGAAATCAAGCAATGCCTTCTTGATAAGGCATCCGCCACCACATTCAATTTCCCTTGCTTGTGTTTAATTACATAAGGAAACTGCTCAATGAACTCAACCTACTTAGCATGTCTTTTGTTGAGTTTGCCTTGACTTTTCAAATATTTAAGGGATTCATGATCACTATGTATCACAAATTCCTTAGGTAAAAGGTAATGTTGCCAAGTTTGCAAGACTCTAACAAGTGCATACAATTCTTTATCATAAGTGGAATAGTTCAAACATGCACCTTTCAATTTCTCACTAAAATAAGTAATAGGATGTTTATCTTGAATTAAAACCCCCCAATGCCTACATTAGATGCATCACATTCCAATTCAAAAGAAGCATTAAAATTAGGCAATGCAAGAATGGGTGCATGAGACAATTTATCTTTCAACGTTTGGAAAGCAATTTCATGCTCTTGCTTCCAAGAGAAGCTCATGGTTTTCTTCATGAATTCATTCAAAGGAGAAGCAATGGTGCTAAAATCTTTAACAAATCTCCTATAAAAACCTGCCAAACCATGAAAATTTCTAACATCTTTCACACTTGTTGGAGTTGGCCACTCCATGATGGCTTTCACTTTCTCTTGATCCACTTGGACTCCTTGAGCACCTACTACAAAACCTAGAAATACAACTTGTGAAGTGCAAAAAGAACATTTATCAATTGCTCCATATAAGGTTTCCTTTCTAAGCACCTCTAAGACACTTTTAACATGCATTAAATGCTCATTTAAATTGGCACTATAAATAAGAATATCATCAAAGTACACATCCACAAACTTTCCTATAAAGTGTCTAAGCACATGATTCATAAGTCTCATAAAAGTACTAGGTGCATTAGTCAAACCAAAAGGCATAACTAACCATTCATAAAGCCCAAATTTTGTTTTGAAAGCCGTTTTCCATTCATCCCCTTCCCTCATCCTTATTTGATGATAACCACTCTTAAGATCAATTTTAGAGAAAATAGTAGCACCATGTAATTCATCTAAAAGATCATTAAGTCTAGGGATGGGATGCCTATACCTTATGGTGATGTTGTTGATTGCCCTACAATCCGTACACATTCTCCAAGTTCCCTCCTTCTTAGGCACAAGAATAATAGGCATAGCACAAGGACTCATACTCTCACGGATCCACCCTTTTTCTAGTAGCTTCTCTACTTGTGCTTCTATCTCCTTTGCTTCCATTGGTGAAGTCTTATAAGCTGGCCTATTAGGGAGTGCACAACCTGGAATTAAATCAATTTGATGCTCTATGCCTCTTAGAGGAGGCAAGCCATTAGGCACTTCCTTTGGAAAAACATCATGATAGTCTTCCAAAAGTGAGTGCATAGCTTTGGGCAATTCTTCACCTTCCTTTTCAAGCTGTAAACAAAGAGAGTTAGGAAGCATATAATAAAGAGGTTGTTGGACCAATAACACTCTCTTAACTTGATTTTCACTCAAGAACAAGCTCTCTTTAATCTCATGAATTTTTTTGTTATCATTTTCTTTTTCCTTTCTTATTTTCTCACTAGTTTTTCTCTTTGGCACCTCACTTCTTTTCTCTTTTTTAGGTGCAGTATTTTTTTTCAACTCCTCAATTCTCTTTTCTTTCATCTTTATTTGATCCTCACACACTTGTCTAGGAGTCAAAGGCCTAAAAATAATTTTCTTGCCTAGGTGCTCAAACTCAAAAGTGTTCTCCATGCCATTGTGTATCACTTTACTATCATATTGCCATGGTCTACCAAGAAGGATATGACCAGCCTCCATTGGAACAATATCACAAAGAACATTATCATGATAAGCATTAATAGAAAAAGGAATGAGCACTTGAGAGTTTACCACCACTTCTCCACTTTCACTAAGCCATTGTAGCTTGTATGTCTTTGGATGTTTTGTGGTTAGCAAGTGTAATTTAGCCACAAGTCTTGTGCTAGCTACATTGGTACAGCTCCCACCATCAATGATGAGTGAACATACTTTGTCTCTAACCAAGCATATTGAGTGAAAAATATTTTCTCTTTGATTTCCCTCTTTATTTAGGCAAAAACTACACAACATTCTCCTAGCCATCAAGAGATCTCCCTCTTCGGCCTCCACAAGTGTAAGTTCCTTTTCTTCTTCAATTGAAGCACTAATTGTGTCACTTGAAGACTCACTTCTTATGTCTCCATCCTCAAGCAAAATCATAGTTCTCTTGTTAGGACATTGAGAAGCAATGTGTCCCTTGCCAAGACATTTAAAACACTTGATATTGCTTAATCTTCTTGGAGTTGGCTCCACCATTTTTTTTCTTGGGCTTTCCACCTTTACTTCCTTATTTTTCTTAGGAGAAAACTCCCTTTTAGGCTTGTCCCTCCAGCTGGAAGTTGCAGCTCCTTTGGAGAATTTGGAAGTTTTTCTCCTCTTTAGTTGTTGCTCCACCCTTTGAGCTTTGTGGACTAGCTCCTCAATTGTTGCATATGAATGTAGCTCTATCACATCTTGAATTTCTCTATTCAAGCCATGAAGGAACCTAGCCATTGTTGCTTCTTGAACCTCCACAATCTCAGCCCTTATCATCATCAACTCCATTTCCTTATAGTATTCATCAACACTTTTGGCACCTTGGAAATGTCTTTGAAGCTTGTTATGGACTTCCCTAGCATAACAAGCTGGAACAAATCTTCCTCTCAAGCATGTCTTCAAGTCATCCCAAGAATTTACTCTTTGTCTCCTCATCCTCCCTATATCCGCATGAATTTGGTTCCACCATGTCAAAGCATAACCACCAAACTCCAAAGTTGCTAGAGTAACTTTCCTTTCCTCCTCAAAATGTTGGCATGAGAAAATTTGTTCTACTTTCATCTCCCACTCAAAATATTCTTCCGGATCATTATTGCCAAGGAATTTTGGAATTTTTATTTTCACTCCACTCAATCCTCCATTCCTCCTATCTCTTTTCTCTCTTCTCACCCTCTCATTTTCATCATCTCTATTTTCTCTCCTATGATTGTGCCTCCTATTATGTTCTCTTCTATTTTCTCTTCTATCCTCCCTCTCACTCCTCTCATCATAATAATTTCCTCCATATGAAGAAGCATACTCACTCAACCTCCTACTATTATGAGCCTATCCATCCACACTCTCCATTGGTTGACTCCTCCTTTGTCTCCCTTCAATTTTGGCCTCCAATTCAGTTTTCAATTCTTTCATTTGTTTTGTCATAGCTTTCATCAACCTAGAGGTCCTAGGTGACAAAGCTTCTCCTCCACTTGAACTCATCCTTCAAAAGAAATGGTTAGCAAAAACACAAGTATATAAAGAAATTCTCACTACTCTCTAAGTGTTTGCCACTCTCAATCTAGGCTTTTCTATAGTGTTCTCTCTTGCCTTTTTCCACTATTTTCCTCTCCATAGTTCTTAAACAAAAACTTCTAATAAAATCAAGCCTCTTTACTATAGTGAAATATGAAATGATTCTAGACAAGGCTTAAGAGTCCAAAGAATAGAAAACTTCTAAGACAAAACTTTTGGAAATTTAAAGAGACAAGCAACAAAGCACAATTTAGAAAGGACTACTCAAATTGGAATTTAATGAGACAAATCAAGGAATACTACAGCTATACCAACTGCACAAGGAGGATATGCCAATCAAATTCAATTGCTAGAAGCCAAATTTCATCAAATTTGCATGTTATACAAGTTCACTTGATTTTGTTGTTCAAAGGAAATTTTTGGAACTTAAAATTTGCTTTCTAAATTCTGTTTTTCTTTCACTTTTTCCAGCCACTAATCAATAATGTCTTTGGCTGTACACTTGATGTATTTTTCTTTTGCTTTTGGATTGTTTCTTTCACAAACTTTTTTTCAGCTTTTGTTTTTCTTTTGAACAAGTTCAAAATCCTTAAAGAAATTCAATGAATCACTAAAATATGATGTATAACAACTGTAAAATTTGCTTCTAACAACTCAATTCAGTTTAGGCATGAGAGTAGAATCAAAACAAGTGGTTACACAACACAAAAACACTACAAACAAAAGTTGACAAGAATCAAAGCTAGAAAATCAGAAAAATATGAAAAACACATGAAGAACATAAGAACAAGAATTCACATAGAACTTGAAGAAAGCACTAAGGTTTTGTGGCTGAACACACAACAAGCCCAAACCACCAAGAATCAAAGGAAAACAACAAGAAACAAGGAATTGAAATGGATTTTCATTTTTAGGAATTATGCAGAATTTTACCTTTGAAGAAAACCTAAAATTGAAATTGAAGAAGAATTCCACAAGTTTTAAGCTCTAGATACCATATGATGGACTCCAAAATTGAATCAAGTCTTGTTTTCCCTGATCTTCCTTGCAATGGAACTCAATCTTCAATTCACTCAAAACAGAGTAGGGAACTCTCTCCTTGAATGGGGTTGTTTATGTTTTCTAAATTCAGAAATGGGTTATGGAAGAAGAATAGAAGTGGATTTGGATTGACACCATGGAATAGGAATTCCAATAAGTCTTGCAAGAATCACCACAATAGCTCAGAGGCCATTGATAAGAAACAAGAAGTTCTTGACTAAGAACAAACGGAGAAAACTCTCACCAACAATTCAGAAATTGTATTGATTCACCAAAGATTTCTACATTCAGTTTTTGGGGACCTTATATAGGCCACGAATTCTTAAGCTAAATGACCCTAAATGTAATGTAAATGCAAGCTAAAATGAAGCCCAAAACGTAGCTTGTAAGACAAGCTTTACACAAGTGACCTTTTGCTTCCAAAACCTGTGCAGTAACCATCTAAGACTGATATAATCGATTATTTCGTTATGGTAATTGATTAAATCAGTCAAAAATTGAAATAATCGATTACACTAGCAAAATAATCGATTAAAGCAGTAAGGTTATGATTCCTGCTTTCAACTGGTGTCCTGGTAAACGAAATAATCGATTAAGGCAGTAGGGCTAGGATTCCTGATTGCTTCTAAACATCCTGTAATCGATTACAATAGCGAAATAATCGACTAAGGCAGTAAGAGCTTATCATTTGGACCATGGATTTGGCCTATTTTCGGGATGGTACCACATTGCATGTTGAGAGTTGAGACAGGAGCATGCATCATTATAGACATTTTTAAGTCGATTAGTGGAATGTTCTAGGATGTTTGTTTATGTTGGTTGCGTGTTGATATATCTGGACTTGTGATAATGCTATGACGCCTAGTTTTTTTTTCCCTTGATTGATATTACCTTTCATCTGTTATTTTATATGATGAACTCACCCTTGCTTTGTTGTGCCATGTGATCTGGTACCTATGATGATCGCGAACTCGGTTCGTGTGAGAAAATGAACAACAGTAGGTGATCCGGGAAGATGACAGCTGTTTAGTTGGAGCCGCCGAGTTGTCGAGATGTCGATGTAACGGATCCCAGGCAGGGGTTATGTTTTACTAACCACACCCCTGGTTTTGATAGTCGCACACCTGTCAGAGCAGGTCAGACCTTCCAGCCAGTGAGTTGTGAGCTTGCTATGTTTCTTTGTGCATGATTATGTTGATTGATTGAGTGTCTAATTGATGAAGTGACTAGCTGTGTTGTGTTGGATTATGTTTGTTCACGTTTGAGCTTGTGTAGGATGTTATTTTTGGTATAGTCATCGCATATTTGTATTTCTCACGTCTGCTATACCATAAGTTTCTATGCTTTATTGTGAGTTATCAAACTGGCCATCTATATAATTTGGGACAATGCAAGGGAACATTATGGCAAGTAGTCCAGGATACAAACGGTAGAGGGTTTTGTATAGTATGGTTTGGTGTTTGTTTGTGTAATCCTCTAGGTTCTCACTTCTTGTTATCCGCAGTAAGTGATGGCCGGTAGGAATGATCGCTCAATACTTGATGCTCTCCAAGCCTTAGCCCAGACGTTGGGGAATCAGAATAGGGGAGAAGCCCCTAGAGTTGTGGAATTCCAAAGATTGGACCACTTTCAGCACAACAGTCCACCTTCATTCGGTGGAAGGTATAACCTGGATGGTGCTCAAACATGGATTCGGGAGATTGAGAAGATCTTCCGGGTTATGGCATGCCCCGAGGAGCAGACGGTCGCCTTTAGCACTTATACTCTGGTGGAGGAAGCTGAGTACTGGTGGGACAACACCCGCCAGTGCATGGAGACAGAAGGCCGGGTCGTGACATGGGAGACCTTCAAGGAGGCATTCATGGAGAAGTACTTCCTGGAGGATGTGAGGAATAAGAAAGAGATGGAGTTCCTTGAGCTGAAACACCGGACTGTGGCCGAGTATGCGGCTAAGTTTGAGGAGTTAGTGAGGTACTTCCCCCACTACCAGGGATGGGATGGGGGAAGTTCCAAGTGCGTGAAGTTTTTAAACAGCTTGCGACCCAAGGTGAAGCAAGTCGTGAACTACCAAGGAGTCTGCCAATTCCCGTCCTTGGTAAACATGTGTAGGATATGGGACGAGGATTCTAGAGAAAGGGCTGCCTACTACTGGAATACGGGTGCAGTAAAAGACAAGAAGACTGGGTATCAAAGTCGCGGGAAGCCCTACACCATCCCTCCCAAGCCACATGATCAAACGCCCCGACCATCAAAGAGCTGCTACTACAAGATTTGTTTTAACTGTGGACAGCGAGGCCTGATTTGTTTCAACTGTAAGGAGAAGGGTCACATCCAAATGGATTGCTTGCACCCCAAGAGATAGCGGAATGGTGGAGGCCAGCAGAGCCAACCCGGACATGAGTCTTCACTCTTAGTGGTGCTGAAGCCTCAAACTCCCGAGATCTAATCCAAGGTAAGTGTTTCATAAATGGAATTCCTTTACTCATGCTTTTTGATTTTGGTGCGACCCATTCTTTCATATCCCGGTTGTGTGTGAAACCACTTAAACTCTCTGTGTCTTCTTTAAAATATGAGCTTCTGGTTGAGACCCCGACAAGTGCGTCTGTGTTGACTTTCGAGGTATATTTAGACTGCCATGTGGAAATTTCTGATAGAAAATTTCGGGTTGATCTGGTTCGTTTGCCTCTTAGCCAGATTGATGTTATTTTCAGTATGGACTGGTTATCTTCCAACCAAGTCTTGTTAAAGTGCTATGATAAAACGGTCGTGTTTGGTTACTGAGATGTGAGAGAAAAAAGGATGTTCATCTCAGCCAACCGGATTATGTCATTGATATGCTGCTAGCATATGTAGTTTTTAGGGTAAATTCATTAAGAAAATAAGTATAAATGTTAAATAAATGCTAGAATAAGTACAAAGTTCATCATTATTGTGTTTATCACTGATTTTATGCAATTTTGATGTTAGGAGCCAAGAAAAGGAAGAAAAGAAGCAAAATAAAGAGCTAAGGATTTCTGAAATGTCGCGCCAATCGCGCCATGGCCACGTGGATCGCGTGGGACTTACTGGAAGCTGGCGCCAACCGTGCTAGATCCACACGGATCGCGTGGGACTTACTAGAAGCTGACACCAGTCGCTCCAGAGCTCGCGCCAGCCGCGCGGACGACACTGGGAAATACGAATTAGCTTAAAGATAACATAAAAATAAAAGCTATTAGGGTTTTTATGACCTAGATATAAATAGGAAAGTAGTAGGACGTTTTTAGAAACGAACACAGAGGTAGAAACAAAGAAAAGAGGCATTGAAGGAGATCAAGAAAGGAGGAAGATCAAGAAAGAGGCCAAGATTAAGGGGTTTGCTTACTCTTCATTCTTTGTATTCTTCACATCTACCTTATCATTATTGTATTCAAGCCAGACATAATCATGTCTGGCTAATCCCTCTTTGATTGTGGTTGAAGCCAAAGCCAATGTGAACTCTTATGTAATTTGAATTGGTATTGATACATTTTATGATAATTGTTTTGCTCTATCTTGTTCTTTAATTACTTTTGCCTCAATAGACTTGATCAATCTGTTAGGGTTCCAAGAGCTAGGATTCACAATAGGGATATTGGGATTTTAGTCTCTGAAAGCGGTAGAGTAACAATCTTTACATCACCTAGGGATAGGGGTGTAGAATTGCAAAGTAATAAATATATCAGCTCAAGGCTTAATTTAAGAAAGGATTGGTAAGGAATTAGAATTCTTAATTAGATTGAAGGGTTAAATGACCGAGGAATCAGGGTTTAACTAAATTACGTAAGATATATCCTTTGAATAATTAAAGTAAGCGAATTTAATAACCAATTCAATTACAGAAGGTAGGGATCAGAGGTGATTGTGCTTTAACCACAATTATTCCTCATTACTGCATAATCTTCAATTTACATCACGTTCGAATTTTCTTAATTTTAATTCAGTTTTGTTATAGTTTCTTAAATCCAAATTACAATCATATTCTCTCAATTATATTATTTCTCTTCCAATTTAAAGATTCTAAATAGCAATTAAATTTAGTGCTTCAATCCTCATGGGACCGATAACTCTACTTATCATTTTATTACTTGAATGAGCAGTGCACTTGTCGTCTTGCAACAAGTTTTTGGCGCCATTGCCGGGGATTGATTATGCTAATTTACTTGTAATTTTGTACTTTAATATTGGATTTTTTGTTTTACTGATCTGTTTTCTTTAGTTTATGTGAGGTTTAGTTGGACCTGAGGCTTTACAGTTTGATCCTGAAATAGAAAAGACCGTGAGAAGGATTAGGAGATTAGCCAAGCTGAGACGAGAGACAAAAAATTCTAATTCAATCTATGAATTAGAACCAGAGATGGCTGAAAGACCACCACAAGGGGAGGAATTAATGGAGGATATCTTAGCTCCATTATTCACAAGACCCAATCCTAGCATAGTCCGACCACCGATTGAGGCTAACAAATTTGATATTAATCCATTATTAATCGCTTTGGTGGAAAGGAGTCAATTTGGTGGAGAGGACGATGAAGACCCACATGATTTCATTGACAGATTTATGAGGATTTGCGATACAATCAGACACCAGGGTGTATCAGATGATGCTGTGAGATTACGACTGTTTCTCTTTGCTGTTAAGGGAAAAGCACTTCGTTGGTTAGACAGACAAACTCCCAACAGCATCAGTACATGGGAAGAACTGGTTACTAAATTTTTCTCCCAGTATTTTTCTATGGAGAAATATAACAGGTTGGTGAATGAGATCACCAATTTTACTCAGAATGGGAGACAAAGTTTATGTGCAGCTTGGAACTAGAGCTAGAGCTTTTGTTAGGTTCACCAATTTTAGCTACAACTAGAGCTTTAATTGATGTTGAGCAAGGAAAATTAGAACTTAGTATCTATTACTTTTAATGTATTTGATGTTATGAAAAATCCTTCTGATAAGCATGATTGTTTCAGGTTGGATATTTTAGATACCGTAATCCATGCAGATAAGACCGATGACCACAAGTTGGAGGAGGAACTGAAAGTCCTAGATATTGATGCATTACAAGAAGAAGTGGAGTTAATTATGGAGGTGCTAGAGAAGGAAGAAGCTGACATAGTGATTGAAGCACCGAAGATTGAGCTTAAAGAATTACCTAGCAATTTGAAGTATGCATTTTTGGGAGAAAATGAGACATTCCCGATTATCATCAATAAAGGGTTGAAGTTAGAAGAAGAAGAGAAGCTGTTGAAAGTTCTTCAGGAACACAAGACTGTAATTGGGTGGTCTATATCTGATCTGAAGGGAATTAATCCTTCTTTCTGTACTCGCAAGATTTTGTTGGAAGATGATGTGAAGCCTGTGAGGCAGCCTCAAAGGTGACTCAATCCTACAATGAAAGAAGTTGTAAGGAAAGAGGTGGTGAAACTATTAGATGCAGGGATGATTTATCCTATATCTGACATTGCATGGGTAAGTCCGGTTCAAACAATTCCTAAGAAAGGTGGGATGATAGTGATTAAGAATAACAATAATGAGTTGATTCCCACTAGAACCATTACTGGTCGGAGGATGTGTGTGGACTATAGGAGACTCAATGATGCAACTCGAAAGGACCATTTTCCACTTCCGTTCATTGATCAGATGCTGGAAAGGTTGGCTGGTCATGTTTATTATTGCTTTCTTGATGGGTATTTAGGCTATAACCAAATTCCAGTGGCACCTGAAGACCAGGTGAAGACTGCTTTCACATGCCCATTTGGAGTCTTTGCATACAGGAGAATGCCATTTGGCCTCTGCAATGCACCAGCGACATTTCAAAGGTGTATGCTTTCTATTTTCTCTGATATGGTAGAAAAATGCTTAGAGGTCTTTATGGATGATTTTTCTGTTTTTGGATCTTGTTTTGAATCGTGTTTAATTAACCTAGCTAAAGTTTTAAAAAGGTGTCAGGAAACAAACCTTGTTTTGAATTGGGAAAAGTGTCATTTTATGGTACGTGAGGGTATTGTTTTAGACCAAAAAATCTCTAAAAAGGGAATAGAGGTTGACAAAGCTAAATTACTGTTGATTGAAAAACCTCCTCCTCCTGTTAATGCTACTGGGGTGAAGAGTTTCTTAGGTCATGCAAGTTTTTATAGGAGGTTCATTAAAGATTTTTCTAAAATTGCCAAACCTCTTAGTCAACTTTTAACCAAAGAAAGTGATTTTGTTTTTGATGAAGTTTGCCTCAATGCATTTAATGTGTTAAAGGAAAAAACTTACCACCGCGCCTATTTTAATAGCACCTGATTGGAATTTACCTTTTGAATTGATGTGCGATGCAAGTGCATACGCCATTGGTGCTGTTCTTGGTCAGCACAAGAATAAATTATTACATGTTGTATATTATGCTAGTAAAGTTTTAAATGAGACACAAGTTAATTATGCCACCACTGAAAAAGAAATGCTAGCTGTAGTATATGCATTAAACAAGTTTAGGTCCTATTTGATAGGTTCTAAGTTACTATTTATACTCACCATGCTGCTCTCAAGTATTTGATGACTAAGCAGGATGCAAAGCCACAATTGTTGCGTTGGATGGTTTTATTTCAGGAATTTGACTTGGAAATCAAAGACAAGATTGGAGTGGAGAATAAAGTAGCAAATCATCTTTCTAGGATTCAGGATAAAGAGTTACAAGATGGACCAGAGATAGCTATTAATGAATCTTTTCCTGATGAGATGATGATGGTGATTGATATGGGTCCATGGTTTGCCGATATGACCAACTTCAAATCTGTAGGTGTTCTTCCTGGAGGTCTTAATTGGCAGCAAAAGAAAAAGTTCCTTCACGATGCACAGAGGTATTTATGGGATAATTCGTTCCTTTACTTTAGATGTACTAACAATGTTATTCGTAGATGTGTAGCTAGCCCAGAAGTGCCAAAGATCCTTTGGCATTGTCATTCTTCAGATTATGGAGGAAATCAGACAGTGCAAAAGGTATTACAGAGTGGTTATTATTGGCCAACGCTTTTCAAGGATGCAAGGAATTATGTGGAGAAGTGTGATAAGTGTCAACGAATGGGTAACATATCTCGGAAGGATGAGATGCCACTCAATAACATACTAGAGGTGGAAATATTTGATGTTTGGTGAATTGAGTTTTTGGGACCCTTTCCTAAGTCATATTCTAATCAATACATCCTAGTGGCGGTGGATTATGTTTCTAAGTGGGTAGAAGCTGTTGCTTTACCTACTAATGATGCAAAGGTGGTTGTATCGTTCCTAAGGAAGAATATATTTACCCGTTTTGGAGTACCAAGAGCAATCATAAGTGATGGAGGCGCTCATTTTTGCAACAAACAATTTTCAAGTTTGCTTGCAAAATATGGGGTTACCCATAGAGTGGCTACACTTTATCATCCTCAGACGAGTGGACAAGTTGAAATTTCCAATAGGGAGTTAAAGAGAATTTTGGAGAAGACTATTGGAAGTTCTCGGAAAGATTGGGCAAAGAAGTTTGATGATGCACTTTTGCATACAGAATAGCTTTCAAAACTCCAATAGGTATGTCACCATTTCAGATGTTATATGGTAAGTCTTGTCATCTTCCTGTTGAATTAGAGCATAAAGCTATGTGGGCTACAAAATATTTAAACTTTGAACTGTCTAAAGTTAATGATAAAAGATTGCTACAGTTAAATGAGCTTGATGAGTTCAGGTTAAATGCATATGAGAATGCTCGAATTTATAAGGAGAAGACTAAGAAGTGGCATGATGATAAGATTCATCCAAAAGAATTTGAGCCGGGACAACAGGTATTACTTTACAATTCTCGCTCGAGACTTTTTCCAGGTAAATTGAAGTCTCGTTGGTCTGGCCCATTCATTGTACGAGAGGTATATCCTTATGGAACAGTGAGGATTTCTCCACTAGACAGTGACAGATCTTTTAAGGTTAACGGATGTAACATCCCGGGCGTTGACGAGGGCGGGGAGTGATCGCCGGTGCAATAAGGCACGGACAAGGAGCGGCTCCTGGCAGGCTTCCAGCGGAAGGGGTACATGAATGAATCGAATACACACCCGAACGAGAGGGATCCAGAGGCTGTGCAGGTATGGGACTGTACAGTTGAGGATAACTTAAAGGATTTAATAGGTACTACCTATACCAACAAGGTGCATCTACTTTTCGGTAGCCCATAACTTAAGAACTCCACAGTTAAGCGTGCTTGACTTGGAGCAATTCTGGGATGGGTGACCTCCTGGGAAGTTTCTCAGGAAGTGTGTGAGTGAGGACAAAGCACACTGAAAAGTCTTGTGTTGGTATGTGGGGACAGTTGTTGATCCTACAAGTGGCCAGACGTTACAACGGATGTCGATTGAAGCTTTATCATGGAGGACAAGTGAATAGAAACACTGTTTCTATACCTCTATTTACACCTGAAGAATAAAGGTTTGATGCGTCAAGCTAAGTGACGTTAAACAAAGCGCTACTTGGAAGGCAATCCAAGGATTTTAATTGTTTAATGTTTCTTTTAAATTGTCATTATGTTTTATTTAGTTAATCATTAATATATTTTTGTTGATTTTAAAATTTTTCATTGTTATTTGGTGTGTTTTATTTTAAGTTAGTTTAATTTTAGGAATTTTAGGTTAATATTTAGTTTCATTTAGAAAAATTTTTGAAAAAAGTAATTCTGGAGGTTTGCGCTAATCGCATGAACTTGGCGCCATTCGCGCCACTGCTACTGGAGGTTTGCGCTATTCGCGCCATTGATTCTGGAAGCCAACATGAGTCGCGTGGGGATGGCGCGAGTCGCGTGGAAGTTCGAAATTGACTTTTAAAATTTAAAAGTGAAAGCCTATTTTGGCAACTCCTTACTCCTTACTCAGCAGCCACAACCTTTAGCCATCCCCATTCAAACGTTACAAGCACAATAACTGCATTTAACTTCTATATTAGTTAAAATTTTCTTCATAACCACCATTAACTTCTCTTTATTCTAAAAAGTCTATAAATAAATTGCATTCTTAACCTTATTTTCATCCATTTTCGGTCTATTTCTGAGTAGCATTTGAAAGTAGACCAAATTGCTTGTTCTTTCTAAAGTTCTTTCTATTTTGGAAGCAACATTGTGTTTTATTTCAAGTTCTTGATTCTTTTCAAATGGCTAAGGATAAGGTACGTCTTACTCTTGTTAATCTTTGTGATTTATATTCTTTAGGGTCTAGATTAGTATGCATGATGGTTAGGATTGATTCTGAAGATGATTGATAGAGGCTAGGGCAAGAACTCAGCCCACGCGATCAGCGCGAGGTTTGGCGCGAGTAGCGCCAGCTGGGTTCATGAATATTCTCTGTTCTACAGCCAACACGACTCACGTGGGACTGGCGCCAGCTGCAAATCAATTGCTTATGATTTTTATAATAAGTAGCTAAGGGGATTGCTTTGATATGTTTTAGTTCTTAGATTATAACTTTGATTATAGGAATAGAATGTATTCAAATCTTAGAAATTAAATTAGCATGATTAATTATGTTTTAGGACATGAGATTTTTGAATTGTATGGTTAAATTGCTAATTTGATTTCAATGATAATACTAGGGTTGTTTTTAAGAATTAAAATGTATGTAGCTTTGGTCAAAATAAATTGAGACTTAGAGTAGGAAATAAAATATGGGAATGGTGATTATGTTATTCCTATTATTTTATTCTCATTCTATTTTACAGATTTTATCTCCTAATCATAATGATAAAAGCATTTTTTTTTTACTAATCTTCTTAATTTATAATTGAGTCATATAGAATCAAATAAATCTGGGAATTATAGGAGAAGATTTATTTGTATATCCATTGTCAAATGCTTTATTTTAATTCCCAAAATATGATTATGAGTTCATTGAGAGCTTTTTGGAGACTAGCTATTACAGTCTTCAATCCTGTGCTTTCAGTAAGAAATTTTACAGGATGCAACCCATCACAAGTAAGAGTGTTTATAGAGATGACATGCCTAAACTTGCAGATGAGATCTGAAGAGGCATTACTTGGTTGTACACTGCTTGGAAGACCAAGCCTGGAATGGATTATGTACCTGAAAAGTTGAGGAAGCAAGATCTTACCGGAGAGGTAGAATTTTGGCACCAATTTAACAATCATACTGTCATTCCATCTACAAACTTAACAGATGTGAATGTTGAAAGGGCCACTCTTATACATGTGCTGCTGGGAGATGATAATCTTAACATTTCCAGTATCTTGTCTGGTAGGATACTGCACATGATCCAAGATGGTAGCAGTAAGTCTCTCCTTGTACATTCCTCACTTATTTCTCACCTTTGTATGAAGGCAGGTTTGGAGATTCCATATGATGAGCCTGAGGATGTGAAGATAGGATCCATCATGACGCATAAGACTTATCTGGCTGCGGTAGAGAATGCGTGGCAGGAGCAACTGATTCGAGCTTCAAAGTTACAACCTAAAGAAATTGCTAATAGGAGTCCTCGTGATGAGATTCCTCAACCAGAAGTTCGAGCATCGCCACCGCCTTCTTCTACTACCACTAGAGCCCGGCATCATGAGTTGGCCTATGAAGATTCTCTAAGTTATGTGCAGATCCAATCTCAATTGGAGTATCAGACGAGGATGATGGAGGACTTGTGCAGACATTTTTCCATTGACTTCACTACTTACCAACCACAGCAGGCATCAACATCCCATGTTTCTCCTGGACCTTTCCATCCTTCTCAGCCATCAGTGGCAACTATTGCAGCACCTCAAGCCGCTGATGATGAGACTATGGAGGCCGAGGAGTGACATTTTCAGATTATTAGACAATATTGTAATTGTTTTCATGTTTTATGTTTAAGTTATTTTATTTCATTGCCTATGGAACAATTTAAGTTTTAAGTAATTTATATTATGGATGTATTTGAATTGAATTAGTTTTAATTTTTAGTTAAATAATTCTGTTTAGATTGATGTTGGTATTACAAAGATGATTTTTTTGAATAATGCGGATATGTGTTTTCCTTAGAATATAAATTTATTGCTGGGGACAACAATGTTTTAAAATCTAGGAATGGGGAATGCATATGCGTTATTTTTGAAAAAACAAATGATGTTTAACAAAATTTAGGTTAAAAAAAAGGAAATTTAGATTATATTAGAAATTAAGTTTAGAAATTAGTTGGATAATTAGATTAGTTTAGTTTAGGTGTTCTTTTTAGAATTAGGTGAATAAAATGTTAGAGCATGTTATGCTAATTTTCAGATTTGGAATTGCTAATGCAGCGATAAATTGGATTGAATGATGATTGTTTTGGAAGTACAAAGAAGATAAGTAGAGTATAGATTTGCATATGACATGATTAGAACTAGGTTAGTTTTTTTGTGATTGAAGTACAGTGATAAGAAGAATAGGATACTTAATAGGAAATCAAAAGAATCTAGCTTGATACCATAGCTTGTGAGGATTGAGCCTATATACAGAAAATTTTCTTTTTAGAGTGAACTCACTGTGAATAATACTCTAGAACTTGATTTGTTTCTCTATAATACTTGCATGGTTGATATGATAAAGGCATTTTTTTTAAGCTAGAGCCAAATGACCTTACCTTAATAAGTTTCCATTGTTAAATCCCTTTGAGCCTAAGCCTTTTCTATTTCATTCACCTGACATTTAAAACTTTTCTTTGACCATCTTATTTGAGATTGGAAGAAAGGAGAGTTAGAATCAAGTCTACTAGATATTGAAAAATAAGAAAATGAATGTCCATAGGAAAGGAAAGAAAGGGGAAGAGGAAAGACAAAGTTACCCAAGAAGACAATTCTGGGTTTGGTGTGAAGTGCCAACAGAACAGATCTGGCAAAAACCAAATCTAGTGAATAATATAATTGAGAAATACCAGCTGGTGGATCTAAATGTAATTTCTCATTATTCTAGTCTCTCTGTTTACAGTGTTTTGAAAAAAAAAAGATAGAAGAAACAGAGACAAAAGGAGGGACTAGATGTATAGAGGTGGACATGAGAATAAGAATGGTAGATTGGTTAAGTGGACTTGACTAATTCTAATAGAATTCAATCTCAATTTTAGCCACTATCCAAATTATTCCTACCCCTAAGCCAGGCCAAGTTACAACCTTGTAAAGACCTTTTGATTAACTGTGCATGTATTCATGTTTCTTATTTTCAGGAACTTGAGAATATAATCAAGCTTATGGTAGTATTATAGCTTTGGAGGAATTGAGGGAATCATATATTTTACCCAAAGAACTTGAGTGATGAGTGATTTATATCTCTTAGTGAGGGGTATTCAAATTAAGATTTTATGTTGATAGACTTGAAAAGTATTCTTGAAATTTTCATATGGAATTCAATTGCCTTTAACAGAGTAGTTCTGAGATTGTGTATGTTATAATATGCTTGATTGTTGAATATAGTTTCCATTGAAATAATGTTTTATTTTATTGCTGAGGACAACAATATCTAAATCTGGGAATTATTTGATATGCTGCTAACATATGTAGTTTTTGGGATAAATTCATTAAGAAAATAAGTATAAAATGTCAAATAAATGCTAGAATAAGTACAAAGTTCATCATTATTGTGTTTATCACTGATTTTATGCAATTTTGATGTTAGGAGCCAAGAAAAGGAAGAAAAGAAGCAAAATAAAGAGCTAAGGATTTCTAGAATCTTGCGCCAAGGCCACGCGGATTGCGTGGGACTTACTGGAAGCTGGCGCCAACCGCGCCAGATCCACGCGGATGTGTGGGACTTACTGGAAGCTGACGCCAGTCGCGCCAGCCACGTGGACGACACTGGGAAATACGAATTTGCTTAAAGATAACATAAAAATAAAAGCTATTAGGGTTTTTATGACCTAGATATAAATAGGAAAGTAGTAGGACGTTTTTAGAAACGAACACAGAGGCAGAAACAAAGAAAAAGAGGCATTGAATGAGATCAAGAAAGGAGGAAGATCAAGAAAGAGGCCAAGATTGAGGGGTTTGCTTACTCTTCATTCTTTGTATTCTTCTCATCTACCTTATCATTATTGTATTCAAGCCAGACATAATCATGTCTGGCTAATCCCTCTTTGATTGTGGTTGAAGCCAAAGCCAATGTGAACTCTTATGTAATTTGAATTGGTATTGATACAGTTTATGATAATTGTTTTGCTCTATCTTGTTCTTTAATTACTTTTGCCTCAATAGACTTAATCAATCTGTTAGGTTTCCAAGAGCTAGGATTCACAATAGGGATATTGGGATTTTAGTCTCTGAAAGCGGTAGAGTAACAATCTTTACATCACCTAGGGATAGGGGTGTAGAATTGCAGAGTAATAAATATATCAGCTCAAGGCTTAATTTAAGAAGGGATTGCTAAGGAATTAGAATTCTTAATTAGATTAAAGGATTAAATGACCGAGGAATCAGGGTTTAACTAAATTACGTAAGATATAACCTTTGAATAATTAAAGTAAGCGAATTTAATAACTAATTCAATTACAGAAGGTAGGGATCAAAAGTGATTGTGCTTTAACCACAATTATTCCTTATTACTGCATAATCTTCAATTTACATCACGTTCGAATTTTCTTAATTTTAATTCAGTTTTGTTATAGTTTCTTAAATCCAAATTACAATCATATTCTCTCAATTATACTATTTCTCTTCCAATTTAAAGATTCTAAATTACAATTAAATTTAGTGCTTCAATCCTCGTCGGAACGATAACTCTACTTATCATTTTATTACTTGAATAAGTGGTGCACTTGCCAGCTTGCAACAATCATCGTTGAAAGAAGATGCTCAAGTACACATGATCTTGCCGAACTCAGAGGTAGAGACCGAGGTCCCTCTAGCCGACCTCCTTGTTGTGAGAGAGTTCCTGGGAGTGTTTCCTGAGAGAGAGGTGGAGCTTTCCATAGATTTGGTGCCCGGGGCCAGACCCATATCTGTAGCCCCCTATAGGATGTCTCCCTTAGAGCTAGCCGAGCTTAAGAAGCAGTTGGAAGAGCTGTTGGATAAGCAGTTTGTGCGGCCTAGTGTATCTCTATAGGGAGCACTCGTGTTGTTAGCGAAGAAGAAGGACGGGGCTATGAGGTTGTGTGTGGACTACCGCTAGCTGAATAAGGTAACGATTAAGAATAAGTATCCTTTGCCTAGGATAGAGGATCTTATGGATCAACTGGTAGGGGCTTGTGTGTTTAGTAAGATAGATCTTAGCTCGGGTTACCATCAGATCCGAGTTAAGTCCGAGGATATTCCCAAGACCGCTTTTAGAACCCGATATGGTCATTATGAGTACTTGGTCATGTCCTTCGGGGTGACTAATGCTCTTGCTGTGTTCATGGACTACATGAATAGGGTCTTTCACCCATACCTCGATAGCTTTGTAGTAGTCTTCATAAATGATATCCTGGTATATTCTAAAACCAGAGAGGAGCACAAAGAACACTTGAGCATTGTGCTGCAGACCCTTACTGATAGACAACTATATGCTAAGTTGTTTAAGTGTGAGTTCTGGTTAGAGAAGGTGAGTTTCCTAGGGCACGTGATATCCCAAGGTGGTATAGTTGTGGATCCTTCTAAGGTGGAGGCCGTCCTCAAGTGGGAGAACCCCAAGTCCGTATTTGAGATTATAAGTTTTCTGGGCTTGGCCGGGTAGTACAGGAGATTTATAGAAGGTTTCTCCAAGTTAGCCTTACCTTTGACCAAGTTGACTCGTAAGGGTCAAGTGTTTGTGTCGGATTACCAGTGTGAGTTTAGCTTCCGAACTCTTAAGGAAAAGCTAACAATCGCACCCGTGTTAGTTTTTCCTAACCTAGGAGAGCCCTTTGAGGTGTTTTGTGACGTGGCCATGACAGGATTGGGCGGGGTGTTGATATAGAGTGGCTGAGTTGTGGCCTATGCTTCCAGGCAGCTTAAGACGCATGAAAGGAACTATCCTATCCATGATTTGGAGTTAACTGTCGTGGTGTTTGCCCTTAAGATATGGAGACATTATCTTTTTGGCTCCAAGTTTGAGGTGCTTGGTGACCATAAAAGCCTTAAGTATTTGTTCACCCAGAAGGAGTTAAACATGTGTCAGAGGAGATGTTTTGTACCTTGATAGAGCCATGGTGAGAGGCTATATATACACACGTGAGATGCCGGGACCGAGTGGTGAACCTTGCAAAGGCCACGGTCGGTGCATCAGTGAGCCTGTGTTAGGGTGACCCTCGTTTGGGACAGTATGTATGTAACATGGGAGAGTATGGAGATCCTAGCCAGGACGAGATGTTCCTGTGTCGGGCCATACATTGATGGTGCCCATGAGAGACATACATGGTTGTAGCCCGTGTTGGGGCAGCCCTCGTTTGGGCCAGTATGCATGTAACATGGGAGGGTATAAAGATCCTAGCCAGGGCTAGAAGTTCCTATGTTGGGCCATACGTTGATGGCGCCCATGAGAGACATACTTCATTTGCATGACGGAAATAGGATGATTGACTGTAATAGTACGAGAAGTACTGGGGGGCCACATTTGTAGGGAGATCCTTATGAAACCCGTTTGGCTGATCACCATGGGGGGGGGTTGTAACGACCCTATATGCATCTAGTTCATTAACATTATAATATGTTCTTAGCGCAGTAATACTTAATGTAATTAAGTAAACACAGAGGCATCAAAATAAAACAAGACGTCATCTTACGTCACACAATACAACTAAAACATTATGTATGGAATTCTTATATATATATATATATATCCCAGGCACCCGGGTTCTGTTCCACAAGATACATCATACAAAGCAACCCATACCAAGCTACAAAATATACAACAAAATCGAGCCAACGGGATCTCCAAAAAGAACCGCCTTCCAGAATCCGCTTCCTCGCACCTAGCCTCGGCCTCTTGTCCGGGATCCTCAATCACTAGCCAAACCGGCCAACTCAGCCTCTCAATTGAGATCAGTTGAACAACCCCTACTCGGGTCTCTTACCCCAGACCTGCTCCTCCGATCTTTGGCTATCACCTGCAATAAAATATAATCCCCAACCGGGGTGAGATACAATCTCAGTAAACTCAGGGTTCTCGGAGTTACACCTCCCCCTGGTTCACTTCCACAGTACATGGCATTTATATTGGCATTACAATTAACATAGCCAACCCGACTTTTTAATAAAAACAGCAGTATAACCATCTCAGCCTTTTAAGAAAAATAAAAACATAGTCATCCCGACTTTCATAAACATCATATGTATATAATCACACTAACGTGCCATTCCAGCACAGATATACAAGTTCACCAGTGCACATCTCATGCACAAATGTATATCACCCATGCACATCTCATGCACCCAGACGTATATGAATTGTCGATAAGCTCATCCCGGATGAGTCTTACACTCTCATATATGGTCTGCTTCCCTAGCCAGAGGGCTTCCTTAACCACAATACAAACATCACAGTGCAAATCATTTACATGTATGTTTCAATCAAAAAGCAGTAATACACAATTTAAATACACACACTGCATCATAAAGATATCAAGAACGGTTTTCAACCGTTTCATGAAAAGAACCCAGTTCCTTTCCAGATCTCAACCCTACACAACCAACCAGTGACTTGTAAACCCCACAAAGATCTATCCGGGCATAACAAAATACTAGAAACCCAGAAAAGTTAACTCTCAAAGTTGAACCTTCATCACAACATTTTCCTAAGCATATTTTTCCAAAGAATCATTACCCAAAACCAAACCTAACTCATATGGGTCATTTTTTCCCTCTTAAAACCAAACTCAACAGAGATGGTAAAACTCACGTGTCCTACCTTAAAAACGTCAAGGAAGGCTAGAAAATAGCTTCTCCAAGCTTGGATGTCCTTAAAGTGACTTCTAACTCTTAAAGATTGAAACTTTACACTTCCTTTAGAGAAATGATCTCCTCGCCTGATGGTTTTTTACAACTAACAAAGGGTGGAAACTAGTTTATAAGGTTATTCTCTTAAATCCTCACGTTGGATATGAAGATGTTTAGGTTAAGGAATGATTATCTAGGAAGCTTTTTCTCACTTTAACAACGGAGGAAATATGGAATAAGAGAGAGAAAGTGTTTTAGCATAGACGGTGGAAATAAGGTTACTACTAAAATATCTCACTTGTGCATATCTTATATAGCCTGTAAGTTAACACGCGTCCTAAAAATAACATGAGAGCCTTCCCGCATCAAAGCAACCAGCAGTGAGTCAACACGTGTCACTTGTGTAAAGTGAACATGTAGGGCCAACACGTATAAGAAGGCTAAGTCTAATGTTCCCTCCTCCTCCGACCTCATCTGACCTAATCCAAGTTCCTACCTTGGTACTTCACAAGTTCAAGGTTCCTCCCAACCGCTTCTTGGATCACTAACCCGGTAACTCTATCAAAAATGGTTGCGAGTATAATGGCCCTGTGATAATCCGGGTTGTCACATAAGGGGGTGCATGTTGGAACTCGAATAAGAAGGGGGTGTAGATAACATCTCTTCAAAACCGGGTTCATGTGACCGGGTTGTCACCTAAAGGGGTGTTTTTGGAACCCGGATATGAAGGGGGTGTAGATAGCATCTTTTCAAATCCAGGATCATGATGTATGTTAGTATTGATAGGAACACCGGGTTAGTGCATGACCGGACAGGGAAGGAAAGAGCAACTGGGTAGCTATCTCGGTAGAGCTCATATGTTCCTTCTCCTTGAGTGTTTTCCTTCTCTTTGAGGTCCAAGTTGTGATCTCAAATAATCACAGATGAGCTTGGATGTGTTGCCGAGTTGTGATCTCGATGGATCTCGGTTGAGCTCGGGTGAGCTCACAAGAGCTCATATTTGGTTGACTTGTAAGAGCTACTTGGTAGAGAGACCGGAAGAGCTCGTAACCCCTTTTGATAGAATTATTGGGTTAGGAACCCGGAATAGGTTAGGAGGATTCTTGGACTTGTGAAGTACCAAGTTAGGAACTCGGATTAGATCAGATGAGGTCGGAGAGGGCGGAACCTTAGATGTACTATAGTACCAAGGAAGGGTTCATATGCAATCGATTACGTGAGTTTTGTAAGCGATCAAAATAGTCAATACTTGCTGTTTAACCGAGACTTAGCCTTGTGGTTGGAATGAGTGCTCAGGAACCCGGGTTATGGTAGTGAAGTTGCACTCAATATATATATATATATATATATATCTAACCCGACAGCGTCAGTAGGGTTTAGAGAACTCAGGAAGTCACACGTAACCTGTATGAGGTATAATAAATTGACTTGCCAAACAGTAGACCCAACCCAGCAGTCAAATATCTCTACATATTCACTTTACACAAGTGACATGTGTTGACTCTTTGCTGGTTGTTTTTGACACAGGAAGATCCTCATATTACGATCTGATGCGTGTCAATTTTCAGGATATTTAAGATATGCCTGAGTGAGATATTTCAGTAGTAACTTTATTTTCATTGTCTTTGCTAAAACACTTTCTCTCTCTTATTCCATACTTCCTCCATTATTAAAGTAAGAAAAAGCTTCCTAGATAACCATTCCCTAATCTGAACACCTTCACCTTCAACGTAAGAATTAAAGAGTATCACCATACAAACTAGTTTCCAACCTTTGTTAGTTGTGAAAATCATTAGGCGAAGAGATAATTTCTATAAAAGAAAGTTAAAGTTTCAACCTTTAAGAATTAGAAGGCATGTTAAGGACATCTAAGCTTGGAGAAGTTGTCCTCTAGCCTTCCTTGTGGTTTTAAGGTAAGATATGTAAATTTCATCGTATATTTTGAGTTTGGGTTTTGAGAGGAAAAATGACTCATATGAGTTAGGGTTGGTTTTTAGTGATGTTTCTTTGGAAAAGTATGCTTAGGAGGTTGTTGTGATGAAGGTTCAACCTTGAAAGCTAACTTTTCTGGGTATTGGGGTATTTTGTTATGCTTAGATAGATATTTTGGGGTTTACAAGTCAATGGTTAGTTGGTTATGCTTGAGATCTGGAAAAGAACTGGGTTCTTTTCATGAAACAGTTGAAAATCATTCTTGATATCTTTCTTGCCTGGTGTAGGGCATGATAAAGGAGATATCGGTGATTGGGAGCACGAGGCTGAGAGAGTCGGTGCGGTGATCAGAGAAGGTAAGCTCTCTGTTCTTGGGGAGTTTGTATCCCTTGATTGTGTTCAACCATACTCCTAGGGAGTTATGGTTATTGTATGATGTAGTGCGTGTATTTAAATTGTGTGTTACTGCTTTTTGATTGAAACATACATGTAAATGATTTGCACTGTGATGTTTGTATTGTGGTTAAGGAAGCCCTCTGGCTAGGGAAGCAGACCATATATGAGAGTGTAAGACTCATCCGGGATGAGATTCTTGACAATTCATATACGTCCGAGTGCATGAGATGTGCACGGTTGATATACATTTGTGCATGAGATGTGCACTGGTGAACTTGTATATCAAGATATACATTTGTGCATGAGATGTGCACTAGTGAACTTGTAGATCTGTGCTGGAATGGCACGTGGGTGTGATTATATACATGTGATGTTTATAAAAGCCGGGATGGCTATTTTTTTATGAAAGCCAGGATGGCTATTTTTTTACGAAAGCTGGAATGGCTATGTTTTTTTTAAAAGCCGGGTTGGCTATGTTATTTTAATTCCTATTTAAATGCTATGTATTGTAGAAGTGAACTAGGGAGAGGTGAGTCTCCAAGGACCCTAAATTTACTGAGATTGTATCTCACCTCAATTGGGGATTATATTTATTGTAGGTGATAGCCAAAGAGCGAGGGACGAGGTCCAGGGTAAGAGACCCAAGTAGGGGTTGTCGGTGGATCTCAATTGATAGGCCGGGTGGGCCGAGGCCGATTTGGCTACTAATTGAGGATCCCAGACAAGAGGACGAGGCCAGGTTCGAGGAAGCAGATTTTGAAAGGAAATCTTTTGCGAGTCTGTTGACTCAAATTTTGTTGTACTTTTGTAACCCGGTATGGGTTTGTACTATGAAGTATCTTTTGAGAACAGAACCCGGGTATCGGGATGTATATAAAATTCCATACATAATGTTTTAGTTGTATTGTGTGATGTAAGATGACGTCTTATTATTTATATGCTTCTGTATTTACTTAAGTTTATTAAGTAATTGTTGCGCTTAAGACCATATTATAATGTTAATGAACCAGATACATACGAGGTCATTACAGCGAGCTCTTCCAGTTTCTCTCTACCTGGTAGCTCTTACAAGTCAACCATATACGAGCTCTTCAGAGCTCACCCGAGCTCAACCAAGATCCACCGAGATCACAACTCAGTAACACATCCAAGTTCATCCATGATTACAACTCGCTAATACATCCAAGATCACCCGAGCTTATTCGAGATCACAACTTGGACTTCAAAGAAAAGGAAGACACGAGCTCTACCGAGATAGCTATCTGGTTACTATTTCTTTCCTTGTCCGGGTTCCTTTCTATACATCAGCGTTTTTCCCGAAAGTGCTATGTAAATACACCACTTACGTGGCAATAACCCGGTCTACATAAAATTAACATATATCACAATCCTGGATTAGTAAAGGTGCTATCTACACCCCCTTCTTATCCGAGTTCCAAAATACACCCTCTCCTAAGGTGACAACTCGGTCATACGAACCCGAACTAAACACAGGGTTATTATAGGGTGAGTCCTATGCACGACAGAGTAACCCCAACGTCAACCACAGCTATCATTTGGACCATGGATTTGGCCTATTTCCGGGATGGTACCACATTGCATGTTGAGAGTTAAGACAGGAGCTTGCATCATGCTAGACATTTTTAAGTCAATTAGTGGAATGTTCTTGGACATTTGTTTATGTTGGTTGCGTGTTGATATATCTGGACTTGTGGTGATGCTATGAAGCCTGGGTTGTTTTTCCTTGATTGATATTACCTTTCGTCTGTTATTTTATATGATGAAATCACCCTTGCTTTGTTGTGCCATGTGGTCTGGTACCTATGATGATCGCGAACTCAGTTTGTGTGAGCAGATGGACAACAGTAAGTGATCCGGGAAGATGACAACTGTTAGTTGGAGTCATCGAGTTGCCGGGATGTCGATGTGACGAATCTCGGGCAGGGGTTATGTTTTACTGACCACACCTCTGGTTTTGATAGTCACACACCTGTTTTGCTAGTCGCACCCCTGATGTTTAATTCCTTACTTCTTTTGTAAAACACTTGAGCGTTTTAAATAGGGATAATTTTACTTACAATTAAAACACGTTTCGTATATGCAGATATATGTATGCAATTGGAATGTTTCATACGTGTCTTGTTTATGTATATAATCGTCATGTGATTGCGAAAAATTTACCCAGTTTTCATTGACCTATAAAAGGGGTGTTCTTTTATCAACAAAAAAATTATGTTAATGTTGTGGTTAAGAGTTAGAGATACAGTAGCAACGTGGCGGGTCGTTACAGGCCTAATAAAGTATCCCATTACAATGAGGCCCATTAAGGGTCCCTTAGATAAGGATCTCAACAACGTGCATAACAGCTATCAAAAGAGATCCCAACAAACATATATCTTAATCACAAGAATTAAGGATTATATCTTATCTAATCAGGAGGTTATATCTTATCTAATCAAGAGGTGGTAGCAATTAACCTAGAGGTAACACCCTTATAAATAAAAGGTACGCTCACAGGTATAAGCATTCTCTCTTGACTCCATTACATATTGTCACTGTGCACACACCTCACGACCATTGGCCTAGCGCCATTTTAGTATCAAGGTGCACTACTAGAAAAATGGGATTTAACATCTCTAAGTTAACATCGGTTATTGATAAAACCGATGTTAACAAAAATGCGGTGGAAAATTTGTAATTAAAAGGACATGGTTAACATCGATTTTCTTAAAAACCTGGAAAACCAATGTTAACAGGAACACGTTAACATCGGTTTTCCAAGTTTTTTAGAAAACGGATGTTAACGTGTTCCTGTTAGCATCGATTTTTCAGGTAAACTTGCAAAACCGATGTTAACATGAACACGTAAAAGATCTGAAACTAGTTGGCTTAAAGTCTCATGATTGCAACGTGTTGATGCAAAAACTGTTAGCCGTGGCGATTCGAGACATTTTGCCTAATAAAGTGAGGCATACTATAACTCGGTTGTGTTTTTCCTTCAATGCCATTTGTAGCAAAGTCGTGGACCCTGTTGTTAGTGATTTTCTCGGCAAGCGTACCGATTTATCGTTGCAAGTTACAAAATTTATAAGATTCGTCTCCATAGGGAATTGGTTTTACTTAATTAATTTAAATAAAACTTATCGGTTTAATAGTTTATATACAATGATAGTGGACGGAATTCATTCAAGTGTTGATTAAAATAGAAATTAACAAAAGACGGAAATAATAACTCAATATGACTTGATTACGAACAATTATGGAAAGTTACGGAAATAAATAGAACGAGATTAATTAAAGAGAAGCACAGGATTGGATTTCATCATTCTTACCCCTTAGTATTCAATTAATATTACCATGCATAAGTTAATTCCTTTTATTATTGATGCACACGTAAAATCATTCCAATTGCGAGGAATCGATTTGGAATGATTTTACGTGTGCATCAATAATAAAAGGAATTAACTT